>BOPM01001083.1:22248-38939 GCA_022179025.1 Porites australiensis | reverse complement strand
CGTTACTTCCAACATAAATACATTATACTTTATTTGTCCCAAAAGGGTTTTTTAGGATAAAGGTACAATTAATAATTTTTATTATTCATTCAAAATATTTCGCCAATTCTGATTGGCTAAAAGCGCACGCATAATTCACCAAAACCGGTTACAGATGACCAAATTTGGAAGAATTTTGTGTTTAACGAGGAAATGACGTCAAAAATGCAGCCTTCTACAGGTTAATGCACCGTTAACCGAGAAGACCTGGGGACAAGATTGAGTTGTTTTTGTTGTGAAAACTAAAATGTTGGACACTTCACTCGTTTCAAGAGTAGGAACTACAGCTGAAACTAGGCGAAATAATGGCTAAAAACATAGCAAAAACAGCAAGAAGACAACTCGGAGGGCGACATCTGCTATATGGAGAATATTTGCGGTGCTGGACAAACCTAAACGAACACTATGGAAGATAAACTTAACATCGATGCAGGCAAACTTGTTTCAGCTATGTTTTTAAACTAGCAATTTTTTTACTGAATAATAAAGCAATTAATGACTTCGGCTTTCGTAGGATATGAAGAATTAAGCAGGTCTCGGAGGGTGTTATCCACCTCGGCCTTCGGGCTAGGTGGATAACATCCTCCTCGATCTGCTTAATTATTCATATCCTACTCAGCCTCATTCATTAATTGCTAAATATCTATTACAAACAGAGCCTATGAACAACGAAGGTTACTAACTTAAACTAGTAAAAACTATATACACTGAAATCTGGTTAAAAAAACGTTCAAGATTGGTTTTTAAAAAGACAACGCTTGAAGTCCCTTAAGCAGAGGTCTCGGCGTCTTGGCGAGTCTCGCGTTTACCATTCGCCACCCCTTACACCATAAATTGTGTATATTTGCCTTTCGCACAAACTGTGTTTAGTGATTAAACAATCATTTTTATGTAGCACCTTTTCTTCCATTCAAGCTCCTATCCACGCGCGGAAGTGAAAGGGTAAGACCGTTTTTATCGTTCTTTGCATTGATAGGTTTCTAGCCAGCCATAAGAAAGGAGTTCCAATCTCAGGCGGAGACTATAAAGACTACGAATCCAGCTGGAAAAAGTCACGCGAAGCAACTAAAAAGCTTTTTGAACTCATTAAAGACATGCCACCTCACGAGACTAAAAAGACCCTGAGCGTGAACGAGGCAAGGAACTTCATTATCGCCATGAGCAAACCAATGGCTCAAGCTGTTGAGCTTATCTACAGAAACTCAAAGCAGATCGAAAAAGCCAAAAACGAATGCAAGGCAGACGACGATCAAATCCAGAAGTTCCAGGAGAGGCTTCATTTCAAAGGCCTTAAACGGAAGAGGAACCAACTGGCTCATCCGATAACTGTTTGTACTCACCAAGATTGCAGGCAGTACCACCTTATTGGAGAGTCGAAGCAGCAGGAAACAATATTTAGTCAGGTCTGCCATGATCACTGCCACCTTGAAGGAATCCCAATTGAAACCACTAACAACCCACGACTTTATTACTGTGGAGCCATGGCTAACGGAAGATGCAGGGCCAGGGATTGTAAGCACGACTACAGAGATCACATGCATATGACCTACACTACTTCTCTTGTGGAGACGACATTCTTGTCAAATGCTGTACAGAAAGAGATCAACGATAGAGCCAGCGTGAAGGAAAAGAAGGAAAAATTCATAGCCGAGCTGGAGAAAAGCATTATGGAGTTTGGAGAAGAAAAGGAGACCCTTTATAGGTGTGCCAGCCACTTTGGTGCATTTCTTAAGAAGAATGCTATGATTGCCTACAACGATTCCTTCGGCGACTACCTTGACATGCTGATCAGGGTCGAACAGACCACGCAAGACGGGGATAAAGACAGGATCAATCAGCTAATGGAGGACAAGCTGACATATGAGATGAAAAAGATAGCTATCATCGAGCAAACCTCGAATCCCGCGCACAGCGAAGAAAACGACATTCAGATAGAAAAGATCTATGAAATGAGAAACCAGCTCTGCTCTCTGAAACACAATGGCAAGGATCTCAAGGAAACCCTAGGTACTGTACATTTCAGTAAATAATCAAAAGCCCCATTTACACGGCAGAAAATTTTTGGCGCGGCTTGGATGAAAGTGGTACGTGTACCAAAAAAATAGTACTGATTACTCATTACACGTTCTTTTTTCTACCGTGCTAAACGATGTGAAATTATTATTTGGTACGGGTAAAAGGTTCAACATCTCCGCCAGCGTACTCGATTCTTGCCTAGTGCGCATGCTGATTCCTCTGTAAAAACATGGCGGACGAAAAGTTCTTAGAATTCCCACCGCTGCATGTAGTCTACGCACAAGGAACAAATGGGTGGTCATTGAATACTGGTGCGGTTATTGAACAGATTGAACTAACGAAAAAGTATTTACCACTTATCGACACTTAGTTAATGCTACACATTTATATTAAAAAATTCTAACGCAGTTGTGGCTATTTCCCGCGCAGCTGCATGTTGTCCACGCTCATCAGTGAACTAACGTGTGGACATTGAACTACTGTCGTGTTTATTGGCCTTTTGGTTTTGATTGAACTAACGAAAAAGCTCATCTGTACATGCTCTCCCACATTGGTGCTGACCAAAGGCACGAACGTTCATCAGAGAAAAGTTAGCTCGGCACGGCTAAGCGTTTACACTGCACACTTTATCCGAGCTGGGCTAGATTTTCAGGATCGCGTACCAGTTTTATCCGTGCTCGGACTACCTCTCGACATGGTCCGAGCACGGGTGAAATTAGGGAGCTTAAGCAAAGACGTTTTTGAGCGACGCACGTCAACCGGAAGTGAGCCTTTCTTCCTTTTTATATGCCTTGACGCTAACAAATCTGTATTGCTAAGTTTCTTTTCTCTGAAAAAGACGATTTACCGGAGTGTTTCAAACAAACCACTGCCCAGTGATACAAAAAGTCCACTTCCGGTTGACGTCCGTCGCTCAAAAACACTGTTGCTTAAGCTCCCTATTTTGGTCCGGCACGGATGGGGCAAAGTCGTTTATACGACTAAATCTATCCGTGCCGAACCAATTTTTTTGGTACGCGTACTTTTTTCATCCGAGCCGTGCCAAAAATTTTCGGCCGTGTAAATGGGGCTTAAGTTTCTAAGTTCTTTACCATGTCCAAAAATGCACGCTAATGCGATCCATCCCCTTTGATGACGGAGATCACGAAGTGTTCCCTAGCCCTAATCCTCACTTCGTGCATACGCCTGCGTAGTTGTGTAGGGGGATCAGAACAAAAGAAAAGGAAAAAAAAGGAGAATAAAAACTTTCCAAAGACTGTTATTTAAAATGAAATACGTTACGTTGGCTCCTTACGTGCGTTTATGTGCGACTGCCGGCCTTGGGCCTTGGGTTTTAACGAAATTAGGGCGCGAAAGTCTGGCGGGAAATTTTAACTTGGTAGCTCAGCCCAGAAAAATAAAATAAAACAAAACAAAATGGCAGCGGCAGTCAACAAGCGCTTGTTTCTTCTGCTCTACAAGCTGCAAAGAAGGAAGACAAGGCAAAAATATAAAAAGTAGTAATGGGTACATGAAATGCTTCAAACTCGGTCATTATTTCTTAATGATTGTCACATGCTTGTAAAAGAGATGAGAGAAAATGTCCCCGATTCCTTCTTCTACAACTACTTTAGAATGACCCCGGAACAGTTCTACCACCTTCTTTTCCTCGTGAGCCTGTTGCTGACGGTGAATTTTCCCATCTCCAAGCGTGTGGGGCCCAAACATATGGCAAAGCTATCACATGACAAAATCCAGATATATGATTGGTCCAATATTGCAGAAAACAAAAAGGTCGCATAAATTTTGAAAACTGTTCAACTTTTCCTTAGACGCTTACGATTAATACGTACATTTACGTTTACGCCGTAACAAGAAGAACGCCGGTACGTCTACATGTCTACCCAAGACTGATTAGAGGAATTCCACCAAGTACTCAAGATTGCATGCAAATACAACCAATTGTGGACGAGTAATGCTACTTCTGTCGTGTTTTTTTTTTTTTCAAATAAAGTGAAGATTTTGCTAATTCATGACGAACCTCTATTGAGCGGCCAACCTCCTTTAAGCTGTCCTAGCGCATACTCCGGCCGAGTGTGGCCGGTTAATAGAAGTTAAAATGTATTTGCATTTCTGGACACAAGTGGAGAGTTCTTGGTGATGTTATAGGGCAGGTCTAGTTGTTTTCGGTTCTCGACTTTGTTGCTTAAATTAAATCAGGTCCGTTGAATTCCAATGTAATTTTAAAGTGGCCTTCAAAAGTTCAAGCTATGAACGTTGAATAATATGGACGTTGTAGACCCTCTGAAGACTGTGATAACGTAACCCTGCTTACTAAGCTAATACAAAACATGACTATTTCTTTGTAGATGGCATCATGTACGCTAGAAAAGCAGCACGGCAAAAGGAAAGGTAAAGTTAATTATAAGGTCTGTTAAAGATGTGTATACTCTGCAGGAATACAAAAGACACAGGGAAAAATGGCGGCTCTACACTGCGAATTCAGCCGTCTCTCTTAGTCTCGTACCGCTAGTGACGTTTCGCGGATTAATCGTCCCGAGCGCTGATAGGAGAGGAGAGACGGTTGCATGTAATTGCGTGCAGGCTATGACGACCCCCAGCTATGAGGAACAAAAAAAAATCGCCCCACGTAAGGAATCCGGATTGCGGAATCCGGAAATTTTTGCTTGTGGAATCTGGAATCCTGGGCTTCCGGAAAACCGCTCAAGGAATCTGGATCCCACCATCGATTGGAATCTGGGATCCAAGTTTTACGGACAAATAATTCGATATCCAGTACCTGGAGTCCTGCAGAATCCACGGCGTGAAATCTAGAATCCAAGACTGTCTTGGATTCCCTTACATTGGGTGAATACTGTTACAAATCTTCTTTCTGTTTTACAACTTAAAGTGAAAAAAAATCTTTCATGGTTAGTTGATAGACGCTAACATAGCTCACGAAAGCCTGACTGGCATGGTTCCTTTATAACTGAGGTCATCAGGAGTTTTGATCTTTAAGCCTTCTAATCAATTTTAAAAAAACTCGATCACCAGAAATTTTATAATTACAGAAAGAAGACCCACGTGAAAGTCACAACCAAAGTCTTTGGGGAAGAGGCCAAGAGCGTAAAAAAGCAGTGTTAGAGGTTTTATCCAAAAGTTGCCGAATCCATTCAATTCCAGGACAGCATCATCATCATCAACAGCAGCTGCTGCACAACCAAAGCCGTGTAAAACCTCTCATTTTACTGGACTATTAACTAGCTGGTTAGTTTGCATTTACACATATGATTATTTCTGTTTTTATTCTTTATATCGAACACTTAAATCCTTTAGATTTAAAGTGGGTCGTAATTTGAGTTACGCTATACAGTCAACTCCCTTTAGTGTCTGCCAGTATGAGAAAACGCTCGAAATAGCTAAGTACGGGAAGAAATTCTCTTGTAAACACTTCCATTAGGATGGTAATATGCGAAAAAGTAATTTTATGAATTACAATATATGAAATCAATGACATTTTGAACTGCAGATAAAGATATTAAAGTACTGTAAACATGATCTTTGCAGGTTGTTCATTCTACTGCGAAGATCATGTTCAGTAATTCTGGTTGATAGGGAACAAGGTTAGCGCTAGTCTCAGTATAGCTTGTTTCTCAAAGAGAAAGGCAATAATGCGAGATAGAACCTAAGAAGTATGCTTTCATGCCTTTATAACGAGAGTTAGAACATCGGGGGAAGAGTGAGATGTACTGTTTAAAAAACGAGCAGGAGTGTATTTTCGTCGCCTCGAGTTTTTATACCTGATAATACACGACTGCGAGTTTTTTAAACTGCTTCAAAATCTCTGATGTAGACCAACTCAATCTTGCTCTAATATTTAGATTTGAGGTTATTTTGGCATAAAAAAATTGGACGTAAAGTTTAGCCGTGTCTTTATCAGATATAAAGACACTCATTAAACATTATTTTTTTCGCTTTTTCTTTATGAATTAATAATGATTGAGTTTTTGAATGTGATATTGGGACCGAAACTGCGTATGTTAACCTTCGCAATGTTTCGTGTACGCATCAACGGGCGTTTTTTTCAGTCGAACGTGCATATTTTTCGCCGGGATGTGCGATTAAGCTGCTTTCAGACGCGCCCGTATTTAGCAACAGAACGTGAAAGTCAACTGACGACTACACGAGCAAATCAAACAACTGGCTTGACCTTGGCTTGACCAATGGTAGAACGACAAATTGGGCACCGGAAGTCGAGTTTAGTCCTTTCTGCGCGCTTTCCCTTCGTCAAATGACGTTCCCGTTCTGTAGCTAAATCAGCCTAAATTAGCGAAATGTCGTGTCCGTAAGATTCCTGTAACAGCACAGACGTTCCAAGCTCACGTTTTTTACGAGAGTGGAATGAAATTTACTTTCTCACAAGAGAGTCGTTGTCGCGTTACAGGCACCGTTGAGACGTTGTATGAGAAATAAAATACTGAGGTCTGCGAACGCTAAATATCATTATTTTTACCTTTTTCCTATAAAATATATAAAGGAGACTTTAACCTTTGATGTATTCCCGTGTTTTTTGGTGTGAATTCATCGATTTAGTTGACTCTTTGGCTCTATTGTGTGTCGCCTGACAATCCATTCCACTCTCGTCAGTAAGCCTGGGACAACTGTGGTAACAGCGACGTGTCTGCAAGGCCGGGATGTTGGCTATACTAATTATTCAGCTGATTATTTTCGAGACCCATTCTATTCAAGGATAAGTCTTCTTTTAGAAAACCCAGAAACATTGAACTGGAGGAGACTTAATTCGTTAAACAGCATTGATCGACTTTAAATGTTCGTATTACGTTTGTTTTTATTTTTCATAATGTTAGGTTAATAATGTCCCGAATAGGAGGTGTATATCTAACGCCATACACCAACCATGTGGGTAGTATTATTTATTGCCAAATCAGTTGCGGTCAATAAAAATAAAACATTACTGTCGTCTCCCGATAATTCGAACCATCAAGGGAAACAGACAAAAAGTTCCGAGTTATCGAGGGTAAAACTGTATAGAAAACGATCTGAAGGGAAATGAACATTGCTTCAAGTTAGCGAGAGGTTCGAGTTACTGGTACTCGACTGTAGTATTTTTTCGTAAAAGTCGTCACTTTGTAAGAGCTTTGTTTACTTTCTTTCAGTTTGGAAGTGCTTTTTTATAATTTGTTATAAATTTAGAAATAATTTCACCCTCAGTATATAAAAAGTGGGCATAACTGCCCCTTGATTTACTGCTAAATTTCCGAAAATGTCGTGAAACGAGACGCCATTCTGGCTTCCATCCAAACCAGTGAACAGCCAAAGATATTAATATACCTAGTTAGGGGAGCCAATCAAAAAGCGCGAAATTACTATCCAATTAATGATTTGGTAAGTTCTACTTCCTTATTCAAGTTTATATTTCCTTACCTAAAGGGATTTGTGTGTCAAAATTATTATAAGCGTGATACATTTTTTTATGTAGTCAACTTTTTAAGATTTTGTCAATTATTATAATTGTTATTATGATTATTGATTTTATTACTTTATTTTTTTCTTTTTACGGTTTTCCGAGTGTTAAAAGTGTTTACCCTTCTTTGCGACAGATTAGGGTATATATTTGTGTGTCTAATCAAAGGGTGACGAGTGAAGAGTGAAATTAGTGTTCTTAATACCTCCAGTTGTTCTAGGGAGCTTTAGCAACTACTACTGCGACGGCAACGTCACTATTAAAAAGTGTTCTTGCTCGTTTCTTCAAACTTTGTCGCGATTATTTCAATTCGCTTGAAATGTCAAATGTAGGTGAATTTCCCTTGAAGTTGAATTCTTGGGGATCACATCCAAGTTTAGACAGAGAAAAAAAAATTCGTCGGCCGGTGTGCTAACGTCCTCCATAAAACGTCGTGCAGTGACGGCAAAGAAATGTACAAAAAGTGTGCTGGACGTGCAAAGCCAGTGTTTTGCTATTTGACGTTTTTTGTAATTCAGTCAATGCTGTCGACGTCGCTGTTGCTAGAGTTCCCTAACTGACTTTTATGGTACGGCGTGAAAAACTATTATGATTGTGAGACATATACTTATAGGTTTAATGAAAGGTGTCTTCCCATGTTTCGGAGTTTGCTGGCAAAACACAAACAATTCATTCCTGGCAACTCCTTTTCTTTTTTCGAAACCGGGAAGGCTTCGTCTTGGGAAAACAAGGCATATGCTTACACTAACACGCCTTAGTGAGTTATATTATAACACAGTGTATACTAAGAAGTAAGAGTGTCAATTTTATTAGTTTTTTATATATATATACAAATCTTAAAATTTCGTAAAAGTTTCGAGTGTCTGAGTGCTAAAATGCATTTGTTTCTTTTTGTTTTTAAAACCGTGGGGCAACCGAAAAATAAAATCGTGCAACTTGTTTTGCAACATTGCTGAGAGAGTTGAAAAGCTTTGTTCCACGTTCTCCATCCAAAACAAGCTAACATGATTTGTTGGAACACAAGTGTAATTCGTGGGTGATAAAATCGCTTTTCAACTCGTTTTGCAGCAATGTTGCAAAACAAGTTGCACGTTTTTGTTTCCTATTTTACTCTACGTTCAAGGAATGTGAATGATTCTTTGTCGATTAGTCCCCGGCATTTATAGCTGGGCCTTAAGTCGTTTCTTTGTTAAACTTAATTATTTACAACAAGCGAAGGTTGCAATTTTTAAAAATGAATTAGCTTAATATTCTTTTGTAATTGTTTGCTTATATTGATACTAGCAGTCTTATAAGTAGCTTAAAATCAAAATATAGGGCTAGTTTGCCTACATTGCTCCTAATTGGTAGAAGTCAATGGAGCCAATCTCAAACCAATTCATTTTACCACTTAACTTTTACCACGTTTGCGTTCCAAAATTGAGTGATTTCCCAGAAACACATTGTGGTTTGGTACAAAAACCAATCGCTCTAACTGTACTTTCAATATCCCAGTAACGTTCAGCTTTCTATGGTGCCTATAGTAACCGGAGACCCAGCGGTGACTAACTGAAGTAGGGAATATTTGCGGGCGAAATCTAGTTGTCTGCTTGAGCGTCTTAACATGCACAACTATCACCCCAACATCGTTTTCACTGTGAAAGGTTTGAACCCAGGAGTCATTTCAAAAGGTTTTTTTTGATCGTCCGGGTGAACGTAGTCCTGAATAGGACTGTTGTTGTTGACAGTGACTGACGTTTGGACAACCTGTGCGGTAGTCATCTTCAGAGTCAAAGTGAGTTGTATCACGTCAGTTGATGGTACTATACTCTGGTTATCGATCTGATTGGTCAATTATGTCGCGATTTTATTGGTCGTCTGTCAGTTAAGCCGTGATGTTGAAGAGAATCCAGACCACTTCTTTGACACTGCTTTCGCTTATGAGAACAAGTTCAAGAAACCAGGAGAACTACGGCGCCTAACAAAAAAGCTGAACGCATTTTCGGTGAATTATAAATATTCCAATAAGCTACCCCCGCTCGGTCGCCAAGGATGTTGTATTAAGTACCAAGCGGCCTTTGACTGATGTTTCCTTTGTTTCTCACTTTTCTGACTTTGGCCAAATTAACTGGTTACGGACCTAGTCACAGTGTGTTTCAAGGATAAGTGTGTGCGTATTTCTATTATTAAAAACTGTTAAATTTGCTCAGTTGTCAGCAAACCAGGGAGATAAAAGGTTTAGAAATAAAGACAAGTTGAGCTGATTTTACTTGAGTTGTGACTACACATTATAAAAACAAATTTGCAACTGCCTTGCCACAGTACTAACGCCTCGCGCATCAGTGCTCCTACAGTTATTTGCAATTGGCGTCATACTGATGCTATAAAGCAATTGGTCACGCCAAAAGTTACCATGGCAATTTGAATGATTCCATGAACGGATCATAAGAAATACCAGACCCTGGATATTCGAACGTTGGATAGCGCTTTTTTATCCAGTGGATAACGCTATTGGATTCCTTACTTCTTATCCGGTGGATAGCGTTAACATCTTTTGAACAACCAGGGCAAGGAGCTAGAAGTGGAAGATGTTATTGGCGCAGGGTTTTAAGGTTGACTTGTCTGCAAGACATTTTTTTTCAATAGGGGGACAAATCAGTTGTTTTTTCAAGGGTTTTTCTTGCGATGGAGAGGAGGGGGGGGGGAGGGGGGGCAGTGAGGGTGGAAGGGAGGCTGTCATTCATTACCGGTTGTTTTCTGAATGGTCCTAAAGTGTTCTTCCTAAAGAAAACGGCTAATTCAGTATTGGGTTAAATATCTTGGCGTAGCAGCTATGCGGATCGACGACTCGTCAACCTTACTGGTTTGGCACTGAATGAAAGAACTTTTGCATCACGGGGCGAAGTGAAACTTTTATATAGTTATAGGTTACTCTCAGGAAACAGGACGATCGATGCAAGCACGATCCATGTTTCACAGCTCGCGGTGCACTGAACCCCTTTTTGCAAGCAGGAAGTTCATTCAACTCTGAACACGCTCACTGGAAAAATGGTCAAACGTTTGCTTAACTGAACACCTCTTTGGTCGTTTTCATTCCATATGGAATGATGCATATTTTCCTTTATAGATTCATTTAGTTTTCAGTTTAAGCCATTGAGTTGGTTATAAGCAGTAACGTCAGCAAAAATAGATCTTTCCTCCGATACCTCGTTTTAAATTCCGATTGATCCTCGACAGTTACACACAAAAATACAAGTAACACTTTGGGGAAAAATGCACTGTCAATTTTGCCAGTTACATACTACTCCTTGCAGATTAAATTTGTCCCTTTCCGGTTAGCTAACCACACTTCCATGCAATGAAGTTCACGAAACACAAATGTTCAGTGACTTTTTTTAAGACCTTTTTTTTGTACCATCCTTTTCAATCAGGTTATCTAGTACCGCGATATGTTACAACCATGATGAATTTTGTAAATTAGTACTACTAGAACTTTGTTGTTGTCACAGGCCCAACAGCGGCTATACATCAGCGGCCACCGGTGGGTTCCACGTACAGTGTAGCAGCCAAACATTCCATTAAAAATGTGTGGAAAAATGAAACTTGAAATATTATTGGAACTGATTTGCAATTGAGGTCAAAACATGCAGCATGTGGAAACTGACAAAAGTTGCTGATTTATTTATCACTTAAGTACAAACTGTTATCTGCAAAACTTGTTTGATTCCAAAATAGTCTGAAATTGCCAATTCATTCTATCAGTTTTAATGTATACGTAGCACTCCCGCTATGATGACAAACCTTTCAAACGGCGATGCAATCCTTCGATCCTTTACGAAACAAATGAGACAAACATTGCAATTATCTTGATAAGAATCTTCTATCCACTATACATCTCTCGCTTGGTGTAAAATCGCTGAAATTAGTGAAAATCAAGCAGAAATTGGCTTAAAATATTGAGCGCCCGTTGTCTTGAGCGTTGAATTGAATGGAAGCCCGCCTAAACATTTTTAAACATGCGCTCGCAGTTTGATACTGTGCAACCGTTTATGGGAGTGACGTGTAAATGCTTGTATACAGCTATTTCGAGAAAGGTTGTCGGAGAAAAATGTGCACGCGACAATCCCGAAAGGTAATATGGGATATGATCAATACACTGTTCCCGACACTGTAGCTGTCGAACTTAGTTTTGTTGCTTTCCTTTAGCACTTTCAAACATAATTCCATGGCCTCTCGTGCCATTTTTTCAAATTTCTTTGAAGAACAGTGAACTCAAAACCACCCACAATACCTTTCGGGATTGTCGCGTGCACTTTTTCCGACAACCTTTCTCGAAACAGCTGTAATCCAAACCCCGAGCTATCATTATGTCTTGGCGGGAAAGCAAAATTACAATAACCTATAAAATGTTCTTACCTGGTTTTCCTCGGCCTCTATCTTTACTATCCTTCTAAATTTTAATCTTTCCTTAAAACGGGGAAAATAAAACGGCATTCTTTGTCGTCCTCATACACTGTAACCATATCATGATCATCTCCATGATGGGATCCTGTCTCCGTCTAGAAGATCATCTATATTAAATATAGTTAATGCATCACAGATTCAGAGCAATCATCTTCGGTCCATTATGCGCCATTTAAGAAATCGTTGGGACTCATGATCAAGACGACTTACCTGAGGGCTCTTTCCACCGTTGCTTGTGTAAACTTGTTCGCCTCGAGCCATGTCTTAACTTGTTCTTTCGAACTACAAATCCTTCATTAAATCAAATCAAATCACTGGTTTATTTTCCCTTTTGCAGTCGGAAGACTGAATTGTAGCATACCTTACAAGCTGTGATATATACTAGTACGCTACATTTATTGACAAGATTGATATTTAACACTAACAAACCTGGCCGAAGCTTACCTATAAATTTAATACATGAGACTGCCGGACGGTCAGAAAGAGTGGATAATGCAGCTTTGTCAAGTGCTGTTTCATACGAAATACCAGGCCAAATGATGGAAAGGGCCTTTTTTTGCACGTTCTCGAGATAGCAAGCAAGATACTTAGGCAAGCCAGCAAAGACAGCGGAGGCGTACTCTAGTATAGAGCGAATTAGCGCGCAGTAGATATGAACAATATCAGCCGACGGAACTTTGCACTTCTAGAGTTGTCTCAGTGCATAAAGCCCTCTGTTGGCCTTCTTCACTATGTAGTCGCAGTGCACTGCCCAAGTGAGGTCCTCAGAAAGATGGACACCGAGGAGCTTAAATGTAGAGACCTGTTCAATATCGCACCCACCAACCGCTATTGGGCGCGGAACTCAACTACTGTAGTGAAGAAAGTCGGATCACTCACCGTTTCTGGGAACGGAGTCATCTTTCTACCGACGCTCAAAAATAAATAAATAGACGCGAAGGCTCCTCAAGACTCGACGAGGACTTCTCGACTTCACTTTATGACCTTACGAGGCTTACTCTATAACACACGATGACTCGCCAACAGTCATTAGGACCTGCATTTACGGGGCTTTAAGCGCATATTGTTGTTAACAGCGAAAGCGTGGATAACAACAACTACTACATTCAATAAGGATGGCGAATTGCGAGGTAAAACCTTCAAAACCGTCAGATCATCCACGAATTTAAGGCGGGCGCCCCAACTTTGAACAAGGTCGTTGACCATAACGGCAAACAACACAGGACCCAATTTTGTACCCTGATGAATTCCTCCATTTACATATCTAGCCGGATTTATGAAAACCGTAACATCGGACACCAGGAGCCCACACACCTTAAACTGACTCAACTAAAGTAAATATCGCCAAGAAACTCAGCTCTTACCCATGGTTCTCTTAAGGTGACTCTCTTCTTGGTTCCTGATTAGCAAAAGAAACATTCAAGTCCATCAAAAAGACACTCTGGACTTGTCCATACACTCTAGCTGCTTAAAGGCCCTGAATGACGGAGGACGCTTGAGACTTCAGCAAGTTCTAAGCAGAGAATTCAAGGTTAAATCACCCCCCCTGACTTCCTCCACCCCCCCCCCAGCCTAGCACGTGCTTGAGGGGAATGCTTTCATTGGCCAATGGGCCTCAAACGTTACAAGAATTTGACATGACAAACTAAAGGCAGACATGACCAGTGCACTGACTCTCCCAGACCAGGACTAACGGAAGGTACAACGCTTTTGCAGCACCCTCCCCCTCTAGGGATTGACATGGAGGCCCCTTTCCAACCCATGGCGAGTTAGCTCAGGGACTGAACTTGACAATGAGACCAAGCAGGACAGCAAGCCCCCTATGTTTTTTCTCACCGCAGTGACCAGAAAGCTGGCTATCGCCAGCTTTCTGTGCGAATATTCTGGTGCATTTCGAGGTATGTTTTCAAAAATTCGGCTAGATATAAAGGGGCAGAAACCGTGACGCCAACGCGTGTGACCTGAGCCCTTCCTTGCAAAAAGGATGCGACCCATGCACCTAAGCAAGTTTCAGTGGAGATTAAGCTTCTCCATTAATATAAGGTGATCAATAAGGTCAAAACCTTTTTTAAAATCAGCAACAGATAACCTTAGATAGTAATCATCCCTGTCTAGGGCTTCTAAAGCCAGGTGTAAAAGATAGACAAGGGCCTGCTCGGTCGATTTACCAGCTACCGCGAAATGGTTTCTTGAGAGGTTGCCTACAATAGATGGATATACTCTAGCTAATGTGAAGCCCTCCAGCACTTTAGCGAGCTGTGAGAGAGATTGGCCTCACATCGTCCTCGATGCACTTGGGATGGGTCACCTTAGGGAGGGGGTGGACTATCGCCCTCTTGAGGAGAGGTGGAATGAAGCCCTCACGAAGCGTTGAGTTATAAAGATCGGCAACAACTGGCGCAAGTTCAAGGGAAAAAGCTTGAGGATGACACTAGGAATCCCGTCGGGTCCAGCCGCCTTCTTGGTTTTAATGTCACGAAGAGCCTTATACGCCTCCCAATTAGTGACGAATAACTCTTGAGGGATACAAGCACCATGAAATCTCGTATCGAAGCTCTCCATGATAAATAAAATAAAATGCTTCCGATTAGACACTGTTTAGATTAACATATATTCTTCAAATCGGTGTTGGTTCCAGTGGTCGGGCCATTTTGCGTTGTCATGGGGTCTAAACAGCTCTATTATTAATATAAGCCAAGTCAGCCTTAAATAGGGGCCAACTAGACTAAAACACGAAAAATTAATGTCTCTAATTTTTGAGTAGAAATGGCTCTGGTGAAAGGGGCCGATCGCATCACATGGTTGAAACAATAACTCCTGTGGGCCAAAACGGTTTTCGATGGGGCTGCAATGGTCTTTATTGGGGTCCATTTAGACCAAATTGACAAAATGGCGCCACGAAGGGTCAAATCAGCTCCAGGGGCCATAGAGCTGAATCAGCACGTTGGGCCTGAAACAGATCTTTTGGATTTAGAGTGTGGGCTTTCACAAAGGCACTAGCGACCAGCATTTTTTCTTTCAAAATCATATGTAAGACTACGTGAGAAACATAGAAACACTAACAAAAGTGCGGCATAATTAGGAGATTAATAACTCTAAAATCTTCTGAAATAAATATTAAATTCGCTGCACAGCGTAGCTATTTAATGTTAAATTGAAAACTGTAAAATGGACGCTGTTCAAAAGAGTCTTAACCGACGTTTCGGCAATGCTGCCTTCTTCAGGGTACAAGACTAAATCAAGTCTACGTCTGCAAACCAAGAATTGATTTTTCTGTAATACACCTTCTTAATAATTTTAAAGTTTTCAAGTCCTCTGTTTATTTCAGTAGAGGGTCATCTTTTTAACTTTCAAGTGCCACCTTCTTAGATTAAAGTCTATTGTAACTATGTACTCATTTAAAAACTCAAATCTTGTATGCTTGGCCGGAAATAAAATCATGAGAGCCGATATTCCTGAAATTTTCCTGTTAAAAGAGTACCACAAGTATATACTTATTAAACGAAGAGGCGTTTTCTCCCAGCTGAAAAAAAAAATGGAAGACCAAACTGTGTTTTCCTTGCCCACTCATCCAAAATGCCACTCAACCGTGTCGAGTCAGCGATGAAATGTTTTACCACGCGAGGTTGTTCATAATCCACAAATTCAGCGAAACAAGTGGGGAATATCAATATTTTGGGGATATTTGTCATCTTGAAGTGGTGCAGAATTGAAGACGGAACGGAGAAGTTTTAAGTTGTTGCTTTTTTGGAATAGTGCAGAAGTTTGCAGAGAACATTTACTTGATTTTTATTGACAGCGTTCAAGCCATGGTATGCTTGCATGGCTGATCATCGCTTTTGTTACTGTGGCTGGTACTGGAACGGTAGCTTACTTTTACTTCAAATTGCTTAATTATTTCATCAAAATGAAGATTGAAGCCGAACCTGATCCTGAGCAACTAGAGAGACAAACAAAGTTAAAAAGAATGTTTCGGGTCCTTGAAGGAGAAGATTCTGACGAAGAAAGAATTAACATATTCAGAGAAATTAATAACAGTGACATGGCGATCGAACGAACTTGAAAAAATCGTCAGTTACTTCTTCGTTGGTTAGTTAGTTAGATTGGTTAGTTAGGGTATCAAAAACGTATAAGTTTTTTCTTGTCGTAGTCCGACGCCATCGGGCTAATGTAAGTAATATGCAATTAAAAGGAACAGACATTGTTATGCCCATATAAGCTCCTTTACTTTGGAAATGAATAAATTTGACAACTGAACTAACTAATTTGCTTTGGTAATTCAGCAGATAATCGCTACAAAGTTCATCTCCTCCGTAAATTCTGTTATGTGTTTATTCTTAAAGTTATAGACACTGAGTAAATTTGCAAGTTTCTTCAGAAAAATGGTCATCTTGCTTAGATCTCACTACACAGATACTGGTCATCGCACAAGTGCTAACAACACTCCTTAACGCTTTTATGCCTTGGAAGTCCTTCAAAACAAAGTATCAGTTTGTTCTATTTCGTTCCATATGTATTACTAACAGTTTCCGCTCAAACTATACTCGTTGTTCCTTGTTATATTCTCCAATCACAGTAAGCTTTGTATATAGGGTGACTACTTCTAAGTATATATGCCAGGGGAAAATCCGTGTGAAGAAACTGGGTACAGGTGTACGTATTGCCCGTTCCGAGGTTGCGCGGGAGATTGGGTCAAGTTAGGTGTCGCAAAGCGTCATGGGGCTGTTTT
>BOPM01001082.1:47882-64383 GCA_022179025.1 Porites australiensis | reverse complement strand
GGGGGGGGGGGGGGGGGGGGGGGGGGGGGGGGGGGGGGGGGGGGGGGGGGGGGGGGGGGGGGGGGGGGGGGGGGGGGGGGGGGGGTGCGGGGGTGCGCACCCCCTGCACCGTCCCCCTAGATCCGCCCCTGGAATGATTTACAAAGTACTTTCCTTACATTATCTGCATCTTTTTCCTCCAATAGCTGCTGTTTTTCTTCTAAGAATTTCTGGGATAACTTTAAAAATCGTTGCTTTTTAATTAGGTTGAGGTTTCGTGCTTGTGTTGCTGTGTTCATTCACGAAAAAGATAACTGGCCGTGTTTTTCCCCCTTCTGTCACGCCACTTTCCACCATGCTTTGATCACGTGCTGTAATGTATCCCGGCCCGAGCGGGGTACATTGTATCACGATCGGGATATACTTGAGTTTAGTCAAGGCCACGTTACCAAGAATCAACCAATGGTAGTCCTTGTTTAGTTAAGTGAAAGTCTAGTAATATAATAATAACAAAGGGCTTTATTCTTTACTGCAGGGACAGTCCCAGAGGTTTCAATTTTCACTTTCCTTTTGGTACTTCTCCTTCTCGATCAGGTGAGACAGATTTCATGGTGAGTACGTTGATCTAGCCATTTACATTTCCTAGTTTAAGATTCGAATATTCAGTTTCACTTCCTGAGATGCCAACGAGGAAATTGGTAGAGAGAGTTGTTTGTTTCCGGTCTTTCCTTCTTCTCGAAAAGCGAAACGATTTGTTGTTGATGATCGGTGGTAGGACAAATTAAGATTTCTTTCGTTGCGATTTCTAAATACTGGCAGACTGTACATCAACAAAAGATTTTGAGAACTTGATTGCAAGGACAATGGCTACTTTAAAGCATTGCAAAGCATTACCCGCTTATTCAAACTATTTAGTTTGACGTCTCTTATATAACCTTGTTTGGGTTTACGGTTTCATAGCGAGATTTTGAACTTAAAGTGTCGGAAGATACAAAAAACGTCATTCACTCCACTGATAGTTGTGAATCTTTCAAGTCAGTTCATCCATTTTACAGGTTGAGCAACAAAAAGTGACGGTTTTTTTCCCTACTTTTTAATTTTATTCATGCAACGTTTTCTCGGTTATACAGTTGGTTGATTCTCTCTGTTCAAAATATGATCTACTTTGATCTCTTGTATCTCTCTTTTCCTGGCAGTTAAGGATACATTGTATGTCAGCATTATGAATCGCTTTTCGTGCTATCTATATTTGATATACTACTAGTATTTAATATGGGAGCAAGATGGTTTTGTCTTTCTTGCATTCGCCGAGATCTTATAAGTTCCGCTTCGTGTGTTAAGCGGTAGCTATAGCATGTGACATAATTTGTCTTTAGTTTCAGTTATATTGATATTTTATGTAGCTTTTCTTTACCGTGGCGGCATGTGAGCCTTTAATATTCCCTGTTAGCAGTGTCAACGAAGTAGCTCGACATTCTTATTCAACAAGGGACTGCTTGATTTTACTTATCTTTCAGAGCAAAACAGCCTGGGGTGGTTTGCTAGCACGTCAGGCGTGACAAACTTCACTCGCCGAAGGTAAGTGGTCTGGCTTGTCTTTGACTAGTTCAGGAAAGGGGTATATTTTTTTCTCACCCAAAAAGGTAAGAACTACGTAATTGCTTGAAGAAGAGCTTATTCTTTTTAGTTTCGTTAAGGGGGGCGTACAAGCCGAGGAGCCCCCCCCCCCCCCCCCCTCAGCCTCAAATTTTCGCAGACCCCCATTTTTTTGGGGTAGCAAGAGAAAATTTGGGCGAAGCCAGTTTTTATAGACGTTTTCCTGTTTTTTTTACCATTATTATTACTTTATTTTTTTTTTTTTATTTTCCTATTTTTCATGTTTTTTAAATCTTAACCTGAAGTCGGCGTAATATTTCAGTTACAATCACACGAGACTGTGGTTGCCTAGCAGCCGGGGCCTAGCAGGTGATGAGTTTCAGGGAAGGGTATCATATGTTGATTTACATATTTTTTATTGTTCGCCACATGGGCTATTTCCGGTCGTGAATTGATTAGAATAAACTTCGTCATAACTTTCTAGAATCATCTCCGCTCGTAGAACACTTTTGGCAGATAGCATCAGCATTGGGTCTGAAAATGAAGAAGTGGGTGACTACTTCAGTTGAAATTACGAGAAGAATCTTTTTTTTTTTCAAAAAAGAAGTCTATCGAGCGGTTTCGCTAATTTGTTAAAGTAGACCGAACTGTTTACAAAACCACTAACAAGAGCGCCTCGATACATACTAATCAAATCTTTCTTTCTAGCAATCGGCCGGAGCTATCTCCACGATCTTTCACACACGTTTTTAAACCACTATGAGGTGAAATTGCATGGTCAAGAGCGCTTCGTTTGCTACAAATAACGGCCAAACATCAAGATCTTCCTGTTTTTCCGTATTTCTAACGATAAAAACTTCATCCTAAAATAACTCGATAACGTTCTTACTGATTCTGCTTTAACTTCAAGAACATCGAGGCGACCGTATAGGCCACTCCAGAAATACCAGAACATACCATAATGGTCTTTGTTTGTCACCCCAAAATTTTGCATAAGCATTGTCTTCAGTTTCTCTTGGGAGTTAAAATGGCCCCAAGAGAAACTGAAGACAATGCTTATGCAAAATTTTGGGATGACAAACAAAAAGTATTATGGTATGTCATGGTATTTTCTGGAGTGGTCAATTGGAGAAAAAAGCTCCCGTGAACGATTTTGTAAGAACAGTTCCTAGTGCCGCGAAACATTGCTGCAAGTAAAATAGGTAATGGCGTCAGTTCATTGCTTTGACAACTCCGATGTCACTGCAACCCTGATCATGACAAATTTTCATCTTTATCTAATACAACTGTGGTGGCAATTTTTCCAAATGGTTTTTTATGGCGACGTAGTTTAAGCTCGAACTTGGGAGGCAATGACCCTTACAAACTGTATCGAGCCACCTTCATATGCCACGGTACGGCCTATGTTGTTTCGTAGAAATTTGGGCAACTTGCGAGAATTTTTTGGGCAAATGGTTTACCGCCTCCCCTGGCAGGAAATTGCCCGTAAGTCTATGGTTACTATACTTTGCTTCTAAATGTATAAAAGCATTAATATGTATGAGATGACTGGAACACGATTTGTAGAGTTTATTTGTTATTTCCTAAATCAGTAACCCGGAAAGTATAAACCATAAATAACTGCTGAAAAAATGAAAAAAGTTTGTAAAAGAGTTGGCAGATTCGTCTATTCCGAAAAGTAAAGCGAATGTAGAACGCAAGCAATATTTCCAAGAGAGCTTTCAGTTATCGCTCAGAATTCAACTGGTTCCGTGGCATAAACTTGAGTATACCTAAATACAGAGCGCAAACTCGAGCATGGCTGCCAGCTAGGATTCGAACCAGGACTTCGAACGAGGGCTTCTTTTGCTCAGTTATTACTAGAGACAAATTCTAAGTGAAGTGCTGCGAGTAGAGTCCCTGAGCGGTACTAAATCATAACGTATATGAATGTTATAAATTGGCTTACCAACATTTATATTTCAAGCAGTACATTTATCGCGCGAGTTTTTGGCGATGACCCGGCTCAGTGGAACCTTAATAAAGCGAACACGTTTTACTAATCCCTTGGCCCTTCGTTGTATCGATGTTCCACTGTAATCTCCATTGGATTCCCAGGTATTGTTTGGTCGCTAAGAACTTCTGGGTTCATTGTCAGAGCTGGCCACTGTACACGAACTCTGCAGCCAAGAAAAGACGTTCTTCGAGCTCACTTTCTTTACTGTCTAGTTATGACTTGAAAAAAGATCGATCCTGACAGATTTCTTTGCCCAAGTGTTGAACTTTAAAAAGTTTAAATGTGGAGAAGATCACCTCTGCGATTCCGGTGCAGTGCTCTAACCAATATCAACGTCACTTGTGCCATAAATAAAGAAATGTACTCGAATTCATACGATTTTCTATACGTACTACATTTATGGTTAAAATGTTAGTACATTTATGTTTTCTAATTTATTTTATTTATGGTTCGGGTTTTTATTACATTTATGGTGGATATTACATTTATGGTTGACTTTCATTACATTTATGGTTAGTGTTACTGTTATTTAACAATTAATGAATGAGGCAGAGTATCTTATAAAGAATTATGGAGATCAAGGGCGAATAACACCCTTCGAGACCTCCATAATTCTTCATATGATACGAAAGTTGAATTCAATAACTGTTTTATTATTCATTCAAAATAATTTCTAGTTCAAAAACATGGCTAAAACATTCTTACCTCCATCGATCCATCAATGTTAAGTTCATCTTCGATAGCGCAAGTTTAGGGTTGTTCAGCTCCGCAAATATTCTCCAAATAGCAGATGTCGCCCTTCGATTTGTCTTCTTGCTGTTCTTGCCATGTCTTTAGCTATTTTTTCGCCTAGTTCTTACTCTTGAAAAGAGTGAAATGTCCGCAATTTTTCAAGTGCACAACCAAAACAACTCGACCTCGTCCTCAGGTCTTCTCGGTTAACGGTGCATTAACCTGCAAAAACGCTGCATTTTTGACTTCATTTCCTCGCTAAACACAAAATTCTTCCTAAATTTGGTCATCAGTAACTGGTTATCGTTAATTATGCGTGTGCTTTTAGCCAATCAGAATCGGGGAAATATTTTGAATGAATAATAATTAGCAATTATTGAATGAGGCTGAGTAGGATGTGAAGAATAATACAGATTGAGGAGGATATTATCGGCCGAGGTGGATAACATCCTCCAAGATCTGCATAATTCTTTTCATCTTACGAAAGCCGAATTCAATCATTGTTTTATTAGTCATTCAGAATATTTCTAATTTGTTATAAACAAGCTTACCTTCTCGAAAACTTTCTTCAAAACTTTGGCCTACTTCTCGGCATGGTTTCACGATATAACATACGTTTTTCCTTGAAGATACTCCTCAAAAGTAAGCAACATCCAATCTCTCCAGGGATAAGTTTTGCGTATTCTTTCATTTCTTAACTTAACTCGGGAATAAAGAGCTAGGCTGCCGCGTCTGGAAAGAATTTTGATCGATTTTATATTATACACTTGATGTCAGATGCCGAGGGAAACAGTTCGTCTCGGGGAAACATCAGGACTCGAGGGAAAACAAAACTAACAGGTTTCCCGAGGGACCTGACATTAAGTGTTTTGTTATATTTCTAGACTTTCACTTCAACAGGAACAAAAGAATAACCGGAGCGAATCAAAACAGTCGACTCGGTACTCATAAGAACACAAATTTAATTCTCAAAACCACTGAATAAATGATTTACAAAGTAGTTTCCTTATATTATCTGCATCTCAGTTTTTCCTCCACTAGCTGCTGTTTCTCTTCTGGGATGACTTTAAAAATCGTTGCTTTTTAGCTTGAGGCTTCATGTTTCTGTTGTTGACCGTTCACTGTTCATTCACGAAAATCCCGCCTTTTGTCACGCCACTTTCCACCATGCTTTGATCACGCGCTGTAATCAATCCCGAGCTGGGTACCATCAGGTTCAAATATATCACGATCGGGATACATTTGATTTTAGTCAAGGCCATGTGAACAAGAATCAGCCAATGGCAGTCCCTGTTTAGTTGAGTGAAAGTCTAGGAATATAAGTAGAGAGGAGAAGTGTGACGTCACGTTACCATGGTAGCAAAAATTCTGGATGACAACAGTAGGGAGTTTTTGCCACGGCGACGGCGAACAGCAAAAAAACAATTGGTTTAGATTGGCAAAAAAACATCTTTGCACGTGCATCACGCTTTTTTGTACATTTCTTATCCATTGTTGCACGACCGCGACATGAAACTTCCTAATTTCACGCGCGCACTTTATGGAGTTGGTAAGAACAAAACAAAAATTTTGGTTTTCTTTTTCTAAACTTACATACGGTCCTTTCGGATTTAACCCAAAAAACTTCGCCAACATTTGACAAATTAAATGAAATTAAATAAGATCGATGAAGTTTGAAACAGTGCGAATCCATTTTTTAAGTGACGTTTTCGTTTGGTTTGTTGTCATCCAAAAATTTTACTACCATGACAACGTGACGTAACGACTTCTCCTCTCTATTGATGGTGTATTGCTTGCGTCTTCCAAATATGGAGAGCGCCAGTGGGTTATGAGGAACTAGCCGGGGGATTGGAGCCAATATTGAATGAATAATAAATAGAGGATATTACATGGCCGCGCGGAGATATGAAATTTCTCCTCAATATCACGAACGAGTGAAAAATTCTTCAACACAAGAAAAGAAATTTCACATCTCCAAGCGGCCTAGTCTGCTACACAGCCGTTTTTAATGTCGTCACGCAATGCTCCTCCCCACTAGGGAGGAGCGTTGCGTGACGACACAAAAAACTGCTGTGTAGCAGACTACAAGCGGCCATGTTATGTTCTATTTATTTTATAAACACCAATGAAATATCAAATCATTTCGCCTTAATATTTTTTAAGTCTTAGAGAAGACGAATGTGTCAGAACTAAAAATGGAACAAAGTAGAAAGCCTTTAAATACAAATTCTTCTTCTTTACAATTTAACAAAGAGCTATCCTAAAATATATATGGTTCATAGAATTTTACATTTTTTAAATTTCTTAAAATAGCTTTTGCAATACTATGTGAACTTATGGTCATGCAAATAAAGCTCGTTGTTGTTGTAAAAGTTTGTGGCAGAAATAGTTTTATTTTCCAGAATCTTTAACAGTACGGTGTATGGTGGTAAACAGTATGTTACAAACTACTCTGTAAAACTATTTATTTAGATATTCTGCATTTGCAGATTCAAAAAGTATAGAATAGGCCAAAGAAATGATAGTCCAACACTTATAATCCTGACCTACCTCAGTAAATGTTACATGAAAGCTTAATTACCTTGCATAAGAAGTTTAACTGTTCAGTTAAAAAGACGTTAAGAATCTTCTTTCCACTTTCTTACTCTTAAAATATATTTTTTCTCAAGGTTGAGAAAAAAGCGGCATGGACAACATCTTAGAGATTCTACAGACCATTTGTATTGGTGTAGACGTTGCAACTTTCCTTTTCAACACTGGACGTATTATAAAAGCATTACACATCTTTAACGAATGTTTGGTGCTCCTTAACGGTAAAGCCCTAGAGACAATCAAAGAACGTACCACACCACTTCTTATCTATGTATACCGTAAACTTCTTGATGGCAATACTCGTGTGTACGATCACACCCGTGCGATAGAATGTGGTAAAAAGCTTCTAGTGACACTACACAATACAGGCCAAAAAGAAGCAGAAGGGATGACATTACTTAAACTAGCGAACATCTACTATCAAACATGCAAATACGAGGAAGCAAAACAGTTTTACGAGAAGGCACTCAGCATCATGATTAAGGCTGGAAATAATCGCGGAGTTGGAACATGTTACGGAAATCTAGGAACTGTGTTTCAATCTGTTGGTCAATATACCAAGGCTGAAGAATACCTTCAAAAAGCACTAGTGATCAGGAAAGAAATCGGTGACAAAGAAGGAGAAGCAGCAGATTACGGAAATCTAGGAACTGTGTTTCAATCTGTTGGTCAATATACCAAGGCTGAAGAATACCTTCAAAAAGCACTAGTGATCAAACAAGAAATCGGAGACAAAGCTGGTGTTGGAGCTTCATACTTAAATCTGGCAAAACTTTGTCCAGAATTTCAACTTACTGCAAAGAGTCAAGAATTTGCTAATAAAGCACTTGAGATAAGTTACGAAATAGGGGACATTGAAATGCAGTTTAACAGCCACCTTACCATTGCTCTGAACGAGTTAGTGGCAGGAGGAAGCATAACTAAACTTCTGCGAAATCTGTATGAAAGCATTCAGAAGTGCGAAGAAATGCATGATTTTTTAAGAGCGAAAGATCAATTCAAAATTTCTTTTTTTGATGAGCATGTGTCCCCTTACCTTCTTCTTTGTAGGTTGTTAATTGCTACAGGCAATTATTATGAAGCTCTTTACGTTGCCGAGCTTGGACGATCCAGAGCACTGACAGACGTACTTTCAGATAATTACTCTGTGGAAAAAGGGGTATCAGCCAACCCACAGTCATGGATTGGTATTGAGAACATTATGAACAAAAATGCACTTAGTTCTTGTCTTTATGTTTCCTGCTTCGACGATAATATGAACTTTTGGATCCTCAAGCCAAACAAAATTATAGTTTTTCGAGAAATGAGCCTCAAAGAAAGTGCAGATAAAGTGTTTGGGAATCAGACACTTGGTGGCTCTCTTGTTTTACGTCAATACCAATGCGAAGATCGTTCATTATTTTCATGTGTAAGTTCCCCACTATCATGCAAACAATCTCAGAGTGACAGCTTCGAATCTTTGCGTCTTTTCGAAGAAGAGGAAGACGAAAATCACGACTTTAAATTTTTAACCCTTGCTGATGGTTACAACATGATAGTCGCTCCTGTAGCTGACTTACTCCAAGAATCAGAAATCATTATTATACCGGATAACTTGTTGTATCCAATTCCTTTTGCTGCTTTAAAGGATGGTAATGGAAAGTATTTATCGGATACTTTCAAGATTCGTATTGTCCCTTCCTTGACGACTCTCAAGTTGATTCAGCTCAGTCCAGCAGACTACCATAGTAAAACCGGTGCACTGATCGTAGGGGAGCCAGACGTTAGTGATGTATACTACCAAGGAAAACTTCTAAAGTTAAACTCACTGCCTTGGGCGAGAGAGGAGGCAGAGATGATTGGGCGACTGCTCGGTGTTCAACCGTTGCTTGGAAAGGATGCAACTAAGCAGGCAGTCCTGGAAAGCATGCATTCAGTAAGTCTCATTCACTTAGCTGCTCATGGTTATGCCGAACGTGGAGAAATAGCTCTTTCCCCAATAAGCTCCTGCGGAACTCCACACGAAGAAGACTACGTATTAACGATGGCTGAAATTTCACAAGTTCGACTAACAGCCAAGCTGGTTGTCCTTAGCTGCTGTCATAGTGCAAGTGGTCAGGTTAGAGCTGAGGGAGTTGTTGGAATCGCTCGAGCATTTCTAGCATCGGGTGCACGCGCCGTGCTGGCGGCGCTGTGGGCTGTAGAGGACAAAGCTACCATGTTTTTTATGAATTGTTTTTACGAGCGCCTTGTTCATGGTGAAAGTGCCAGTGAATCTCTTCATCAGGCCATGAAGTCGATGAGAGAGACTCGCTTTTCTGACGTCAAGCAGTGGGCACCCTTTATGCTGATTGGAGATAATGTGACATTCAAAGGTTTGTATTTGATATCAATTTTTGGTTTTTTAGTTATCTTAGTCAAAATTTGTGAAATTGATGTTCGTGACACTACGCATCATTTTGAAAAATATTACTAAGGGAGTTATACTGAGTTTTGTTAGTTTTTTTTAATTTTTATTTATTATCTTTTCCAACCCTGTTCATGGAAGTGAGGCAATTGGAAAGAAGGCCGAATTTAATTATTTTCCGATTTTTATGGAATATTTCGTAAAACATGCTCGAATCTCTAACTAACTAAAATGAAAATGAAAAAAAAAACAACCTTTGAGATTCCAAAGAGCATACGAAAACAATTTATTAATATACCGTAAAATTCCGAAAATAATCCCTGGGGCTTATATTTTTCGAAGGCCCTTTTTGAGGGGCTTATATTCGGAAGGGCTTATCTACGGAGGGAAATTTGCCTTTCAAAATCGATTGGGCTAGCCTTATAGTTGGAAGTGAATTTACCGTTTTTGCTTTGTTTTACTTTGCATTTGAGGGCAATTTCCCAAGTATACAAGCCCCCGGGGGGCTTATATTTGAAGGGGCGATTTAACGGAGGGTTTTTGTGTTACCGGTTTTGGGGGCTTATTTTTGGAGGGTCTGCTCAATGAAGGGGCTTATTTTCGGAATTTTACGGTATCACAGAGAAGAGAAGTAAGTGTTGAACACACTTTTTCTTGAGGGTGTACCTGATGAAAGACAAAATGTAGCCTGTTCCAGGCTCCGCTACTGAGTCGCTCCGCACGCCTTTTACCGCTTCATCCCTACTATCTGAGAGCCTGGAACGGGCTAAAAAAAAGGCTGCTAGTATTTTTAGTCTTAAAAAGATTCATCCTGAGGGAACCAGAGACAGCGCAGAGGGTATACATACTAATTACCGGTGGGCGAGAGTTTAAAGGCAGACGGGAAGATTCCCTGGGCACTTAATCTAGCCCAAGCAGCTGCAGGAGCATTTGATTTTGTAACTTCTATTTTATACGGGTATTTTTCTGGCAAATGAGCGAAGGGCAAATCCCTTGTCGATTTCGTGTGTTCTTAAAAGGAAGTTTTTTGTCATCAATCGCCTCTTATGATGCTTGCTCCGCGGAGAAGTCGAAAGATTTAATATGCCCCCAAGAAAGTATTTCATTCGATTTGAAAGGGTTTTACAATACGCAGGGCCGTAGCCAGGAAGAAACTACAACCGAGGCGAACACACGGTCCGTTGTACGAAATCTGCCGTATGAAATCTTCTAATATTATCAGTCTGATAAAAAAAATAAAAATCGACAGTATTTGATAAAATTTTACCGAGGCGAGTGCCTCGGTTCGCCTCATACTGGCTACGGCGGTGATACGTTTTGCTTTAGTTCTCTTTGTAGTCGCGATTTTGTACCAGAGGAGATGGCTGATATTCTGGGCAACCATTGCACAGGCTTCTCGGGCTGCTCGGGCGGCAATGGATAGCATGGTTGGCTTGATATCAATCTCCTGCTTCAAGCTATGATCTGATCAGTATACAAAGAGCAAACGAATCGAAGGAATTTGAAATAAAGTAAAATATTCTCACTGCATACATAATTGGCCGGTGACGCGGGAATTAAGTAACTCTTTTAAATTCTGTGGTGTTGGGCCTGCACGCTCGTGGCATGATGCATTGCGGCCCTTGGTTAGAATTGCTTAGTTTTTGCCTACCTCTTGGCTAGTTCAACGGGGTTCAGTGGAAGTGACTTAGAAGTTTCGCCCCTCCTACCTCCCCTGGTGGCGGTTGACGTCGCTTACTCTCATTATTCGGCATTCCTATTGTCCTGGCAGTCGCGGTTGCCTCCCACAACTTAGTTCTCCGTGTCGGAACAATAGGTATGCGCTGCGAATATTATACGAATCACATTTATGCTGATAGTGATGCAATATGACTTTACTGAATTTTTAGCATATAATGATAAGGCAGATTCCTCAAAATGTAAAGGTTTTGTTATTTGTTTTGACTTTGAAAAACGTCTGTGCCAGATATTTAGGTACAACATTTAGCGCAGCGAGCAACAGAAGCATGTTGATCGATGGCTAAAATATATCGTGCAAAGAATACGTACAAAACGGAACCGTCATGATAATATTTTTTATTTGTATTGCAGGTGCATTTGATAAGAGCAGTTTGAAAGATGGCGAAGGTGCAACGGAAACAAAGAACTTGTAAACTGAGACGAAACATGTTCAAGTTGACAACTACTGTACATAAATGTATATACCTAGGATCTCAATGAAGAAGTCTTGTCTGAGACCGCAAAGTGAACAGGTGATAATTGTACTTTTTAAAGCAGGCGCCATTTTGATACGTTACGGGGGAAGGTGAAGCATGAGCTGAGCGTGGAGCACAAGGAGAAAGGATAGCCAGGACCAGTTAGTCGTCCTCACACGTTCACAAAGCCAGGCGTGACGCGCTCCTTATGGTGGCTAATATATTTATTTACGCTTCGCTTTTTGGGGGTAATATTACTGGGCGTAGACAGATTTTTGGATAATCATCTCCATCTCAGATACCAGGAACTTGTGACGTCAAAGTTGTATAGACCTTCTGAACCTACTTCTACTATATTAGTCAGAGCTTCTTTCGTTCTACGTGACTTCTGCTGCTCTCTTCAAGGCCTGCTCTTCAATTCACGCTTGCTTCAAATAAGCTCAATCATTTACATGTCTTACATCAACACGAGTATTACTTTGGTTTGATAAACTTTGTAAATGTACTGATCTTGACAAACGTGATGAAATGCCAAATAGATCTTACAGTCTTACACTTCTGTCAATGATATTGTGGATGGACGTTGTTTTCCTGGACTTTGCAAAGGCTTTTGACAGAGTGGGACAAAATATACTTCTGCAAAAATGTGTAATTTTTGTATCTCCGGGGCTCTTTGAACGAGAACAGAGAGTTGTCATAGAAGGAATAAATTCTACATGGTGTGCTATTCCATCGTATTGGGTCCTTGATCCTTTGTAATTTTCATTGGTGATTTGCCTGAAGTAGTAATGCCTGGAAACTGTGTGTCATTATATGCTGACGACTGCAGAACATCCAGGGTTATAAACTGTCCAGCTGATCATTATGTATTTCAGTCAGGGCCCAGTTGTTCGAACTCCGGTTAGCGCTAATCCGGGGTTTAATTTTAACCCCGGTTTCTTTTTCTTTTTATCAAAAGCACACTATCGGATAATTTTCTCTATTCTTTTTAGAGTATCCAGTAATCAAATTGTAGGCAAAGAGAATTAAACTGAATTTGCTTTTTAAGCTCTGATATCCGAGTTCAAATTTCGCATTGCATCTAACCCAGCTTCGAACAACCCGGCCCTGCAGATCTCGACAATTTATATGCATGGAGTCAACAAAACCTTAGGGAGTTTAACGTGAAGAAATGTAAACTAATGCAATAGTGCAATCTGTCTTGGAGCACTCATATTGATAAAATATCGAACAAGGCCAACAAGATACTAGGTCTAAGGGACCTGCAAAGGATTTCAAGATGTTTCCACATTGAGAACTCTGTATCTTGCCCTGGTCAGATCAAAGCTAGAGTATTGCAGTGTTGTGTGGTCACGACACCCATCTAGAAATATTTCTAAGTTAAAGCGAATTCAGCGAAGGGCAACTATAGTAAGTTTATTTTGAACACCATGATGATTACGAACAACGGAGAAAAAAGCTCAATTTGTTGTCCTTAGAACAAAGGCGATTTTCATTTGACGTATTATTCCTGTATAAAGCCCTGAATGGCTATATAAATTTTGATCTATCTACATATGTACAGTTTTTCTCAGATTCTGATCGGTATTCTTTAAGGGGAAAAGATGAATGTACTCTTAAAAAAAAATATGCTAGAACTAATACATTTAAGTTTAGATTTTTCAGAAGGATCGTGGACATGTGGAACACTCTACCATTGCTTGTTCGTTAGACAACAACTATATCTCCATATGCATTTTCACATTTTTAATTGTTTGTCTTATTTAATTTTAGTTTTTATGATATGAATATTTGTTAAAAAGTGGTCTGTCTTTGACTCTTTTACAGACCGTCCTTAGAACAATGCCTTGTATTCATCACTTACCTGAAACCTTTTGCTATTAAATTGTGATAAATAAATAAAAGTGTTCTCTGGAATTAAGTGCTCTTTGCCAGGGGCACCCAACGACGGTTTCCTCCTCAATACATTGAAAACACTTTTTAGGCTATCCAGAGTGCTTTTTGATCTCTAAAAATACATTCTATATCTATTCAGTCATCCTAGGGGTGCTTGAGTCTCTTCGACATTACAAGGGCTTCTGTATTATTGTCCCCAAAATTTTAGATGCAATTTAACGTATTACGAAAGTGAGAATTTTTCTGATTCCTCTCTCCATCACATTTTGAATCCAAAAATAATTTTAGGTTTCCTTTTTTCTACGAAAAATGGCGTAACCTAGAGAGTGAAATGTGAAAAATTAAACTTACTTTAGAAAATCGTAGGGAATTTATTTCCGAAAATTGTACATGAATGGAAAGGTCATCTAGAAATTTTAACCTCAAATAAAAGAAAATTCTAGGCAATATTTGCTTCTCCGAACCAACCTCGTCCCCAGGGCTTTTCCCTCAAAAATTGGGTGGGGCGGGAAAAGGCCCCACCCAATTTTTGAGGGAAAAGCCCTGGGGACTCAGGGACGAGGTCGTGTTCAGATATTTTACCGAAAACCGTCGTTGATTGCCCCTGCTTTGCGTCAATACGATAATTACGGTATTGTGATTAAGCTTTTTTATTTGCGTTAGACCATTCACCACCACAATGTTTCACTGATTACTGTTTTAGAGCAGTGACAGTGTTTAGCGGAAAGTTCCAAAACAATTCAGCATGATGGCGAGTCTTAGAGGACACAAACAAAGAAAATGAATAAACATGTTTGTGTCCTTTAAGACTCGCTATAGTGCTGAATTTTAATATATCGAAAGACCCCCCATTAGTGACTGATAAGACTTAACAACTCGGGCGATGTACGAAATTGTATTTTCCCGTTTTGAATGGGGCGTTTTCCAATCCTCTGCCCTGTCCTGTCTTACCTGCTAGGGGTGACCCTTTTTTTTTTTCAAACGCAACTAAAAAACTGACAGCAGTGAATGGGTGGGTGCTCACTTGAATTTAGAGGTTGGGCTTTATTCTGAGATGGTCCTCTTACAGCATTATGAACCCGGTTTAAAGACTTGAGATCTTTACTGAACACACACATCGGTCTAGTTGTATGGCATATCGCTCCACGAGTTTCTCCCAGACGTCCCAATCAGAACTGCTTGTGTGTTTCTTAGTTTTTCAATATAGCATCACTTGAAATAAATCACGTGGTTGAGAAGTTTCTTCTACTTTTTAGCAGGAAGTAAAATTTTCATTCCGTATTTTTATACACTTCAGTCTTACACGAAAGGATTTTTCACTTACTGTTGGTAACTAAGGTTCGATTATTTGGAAAGTCCTCAGTAAGGAGAGAGAACCTGGGAACGAGGTTGCTTTCTGGTTCGTCAATAGGCTGGTATCATTACTTATTTGTTTGGAATAAAATTTACTGTATCTCATCCATAAACCTTGATATTTCATGAAAAAGTCGATCGCATCTGATCGCGTTTTCGATCGATTACGCGAGAAACGAGAAACGAGTGCTCTGAAAGCTCGCGCGCGAGACTCGCGCGCTAATTGAGACTGGGCACTAACAGAAACAAATATGGCGACAGAGCACGCAGAACATGTTTGTAGTTAAATCAGGACCTAAAGTGACATTTTTAGACTCCAGGTACTCGTATATCACCTCGATCGGATCTTTAACTTATTCGTCAACACTTAGCTTTATTTATGGCATAGAAATTGACGGACGTGGCTTGGCAGAAGGTCCCGCATTGGTCTTGTGAGGTATGCTCGAGCTTAATTTAAAGTTTTAGGCTTTAACACAGAAAATGTTGGTTTCATGAAAGGATTAAGCTAATGTTTTAAATCTGATCACTACCAGGTAATTTTAAGGGAGCCCTTCTCCGGAAATTTTACCATCGCCATCTACAGTGAAACCTGTAATTTGTGGATACCCACGTGACCTTAGTTGGTGTTCCCTGAATACAGGCTCGTTTTTTCAGTGAAAATGGGAAGAAAGTCTTCAAACAAAGTGAGCCATTCGTTCACTTAATATAATATAGGGTGTTCGCTTAATGTGAGCTTCACTAAAAAGAGGCCCTCTTGCAGACCTCTCAACTCCAAAAGACCAAAAACTTGGAGATCAAGGTAAAAAAACCTAGAGATTTGGGGAGAAACCGGGAGGTTTATCAACGGCATCAAAAAGAACTAAAACCAGGTGTAGGGAAGACATGAAAACGAAAATGGATCGCTAAGAATACGTTTAACAGGATACGAACTTTCCCATTCTGTTTTGAACATAATTGTCTTCGCCTTTCCCACCATTTTGACATCGTGTACGAAACGTATCTAATACGACAAACTGGTAACAATAACCTTGTTTGGCATTTATCATGTCAACAAGATGATCAAATACGACAAATAGAGATGAATATGCCTGAGAACTGTGGATTTCTACATAATTGATTCATGAAAATCACTTTTTCGAGGTAAAAATGAAAATATTCAATAAGTTTATTCCATTGGCTTGTGAATCTGTTTACCGTAAGATTTTTGTGCCTCCTCATGAGACCATGAGATTGTCCTCAAAACCATGAGACTTGAGAGGTCTGCTCTTGGATGAAGGGGGGGAGGGTTGTCCAATGCTCTGAAAAATTTATGCATGGCATGGTATTGTCATGAAAATTCTGTACAAAAGTATATGAATAAGGAACAAAAAATACAATGAGAAATTAAACAAAGCCATGCATAAGTTTGTCGGAGTGTTGGGCAAGTATGGGGGGGGGGGGTGGGGGTGGGGGTTGGGGTATGTATGTCCCTAGTCTGAATTTCAAGTATGGTCATTTCCCATTTTGAGGAGTAGGCCATGTTCCTCTGCCCGGTTGGTATTTACCCATGTTGCAAGTTCATCTAGCCTTATGTTGCTTTTTCAAGGCCATGTTGCTAAAAGATGTGTAATAATAGGCTGCACATATGTGTGAAGCTCCTCAGAGATCTTAGGTATTAAACTTATAAACAATTATTCCTCGAGCCTGAATGGGCTCTGAGTCAATAGCCCATGAGGCTGAAGGCCAAAATTAATAGGCTAATGACTCAGAGGCTATGAGGGCAAGAGGAATAATTGA
>BOPM01001082.1:33525-44700 GCA_022179025.1 Porites australiensis | reverse complement strand
AATATTTACATTAGAAATAGACTTCTCACCTAATTTAGTTTCTGTAATTCCAAGTATATCCAGCTTGGAGTCAAGGGAGCATAATAGTTCTTCTAATAGATTTAGGTTTTATATAAACTTCTAATATTACGGGGAAGAATTGAAAAAGATTTTGCGTCTGAATTTACCAGCATTTTATTAAAGCTACGGACTGAATAATATTCTGAGCAGGGGGTATTTAACATTAAATCTGGGTCGCACTCGTTGAATTTATTTGGATTTGCATAAAGCTGCGATATCGAAAGGATAACATTTATCGGATAGTTATCAGATTTTTATAATCGATCTAGAATAGGTCTAACAGCGAACATTACCAAACGTTTTATCAGACTGAAAATATCAATTTTTTTTTTATCAGATATTTCTCTAATTGTTTATAATGATATAACGTACTAACTCTATCCAGCGATAATTTATATTATCGCGATAATATCACGTTAGAATCTACTAGAGTCTATTAGATCTCCCTTTCCTCGTTCCTGACTGCAATGATATTGGATATTATCGCGATAATATCAAGTTAGAATCTGCTAGAGTCTATTTAGATCGCCCTTTCCTCGTTCCTGACTGCTATGATATTATCGCCATAATATCCAATATCATCGCAGTTAGGAAAGAGGAGGGTTGGATCTAAGTAGACTCAGTTAAATCATAAAATGGTCAACAACTACTTACGTTTTCCTGGTAATCAGCCATTTTTGCCTCCGTAATAATATAAGTTTATAGAAGTCATTAAACTGATAGCTAATTAATTGAGCTCGTCAAGAAACTCTTCGAATTCCCCATGGGTTACGAAACATTTAATAGAGGAGCTGTCCGTTTCCTTCGGCATTATTTTACCGTTAGCCGTACAAATAAGATTGTAGTTGTGGTCGCGCTTGAATTGTAAGATTCTGCCCAGTAGTCGTTTTCTGTATGGCGTTAGGATTTCATTGACATGAATTTGTGCATAATGACTTACAACCGCAGATTCCGGCTCACAGACCACAGATCTTTAGTCCGCTTAGATTTTAAGTTTTTCCTCTTGCTGTAAATTTGGTCTCTTTTCTCTCTTCGAGTGAACTTGGCAATTAGTCGATCTTTCACTTTCTTCGTTGGCGGTAAACGATGAGCAATCGATATATCGCTTTCGTTGAGGCTCACTCCCATAATCTCAGACATTTCCGTCACCAGCAACGCTGGGCTGTCATTAGGTACGACCGGAATACCTGTTATTTCGAGACAGTCTCTTCGCTCGCACTGTTCGAGCTCATCCAACTTGACCTCGACATTAAAACCATCGTTGCCGAGCTTGTTTATGTCTTCCTTGATCTCTTTAATTTGGTTTTTCACGCCTTCGTTGTGTTCTTTTACGTGACTCCCCTTTTGTGTCCTAAATACGAAGAAAAACGTGTTGCCGATTATGAGTCTCGCTGCTTGCGCAAGCGAGACTAATGATTTCCCTTCCCTTTTCTCTTTTCAGCAACAAACTACAGAATGGGTGAAAGCTTCCCATGACACCAACATCCCCTGTTCGAATGACTTCTCGGTGACTGGAGACTTTGGGAGACCCTGTGAAGATAAGGAACTGGAGCAAGCTGGGCTACCAACTGACAGTTTCTCTATTCAGAATGGCATCATTATCAGGTAATTATTAAAACCTGAATCATTGGATAATGCTGTTCTAGAGCTCTGGTTGGCTTAGCCATTATGGTATATGAGCCATTATACCATGCTACCCAAAAATGGTAACCGTACGCGTCTCCTCAAAATTAAAAACAAACTGATAATCGGTTGTTTTTAAAGTAAAGTCGGGAAGAATTCTCGATATTTTGTGGGCGTTTTTAATACAGCAATTATTCCACTGGCGCTTGTTTGGATATGAAATGATTACAGCCAGCGCGCACTCGTGGAATAATTCATTTTGTTAATTAGAGGTGTCCGGTCAGAGCGAATCACCTGTATATAGGTTTCGTCCTTACTGTTTTAATGTGCGCTGGTGCATGTTTTTGCGTTACAAGACGTCCAGTTTGCCCCTCTGAGCCGCCTCACGAGAGAATGCAACTACAGAGGCCGTGTAACGTGATGGACGAACCCTGTTGACAATCCAGGATAAGTTCTACTGCGCGGCCATCATAGACAATAAAGACTAAAAGTTTTCGCCAAGAGGCAGCTACTTTGCTGCTAAGGAAGGCGACTACGCATCGTAGATCGAGTACGGAGGCAGTCTTCCGCATCCTGTGGTATTTGGAATGCACGCCAAATGCAGACATCAGTAAGAACCAACGGGAAACCCAACAGTTGTTCAACAGCATCCTTTTGACGCAGTCTCGAACTTCCGCCAAAGGTGGAAAATCCAACGTCGAGATAGTCTTTGGGATGGCTGAGGATATTTTACACAAGAACTTTGACACGGAAACGGCAGTGCGGAAATACCCCACCACCTATACGCAGAGTATGAACACGGTATTGGTGCAGGAAATGGTCAGGTTTAACAGGCAAACGAGAAGTCGTGCGATCTTCGCTTATCAACATACAGAAAGCTGTCAAGGTGAGTGAAACTTCAGGTAAATTGAATAGCTATTTTTATAGAGTTCTTGTTTGAAGTTTTTGACTAAACGTGAAGTAGAATCTTTATTCCTTTACAGTCTCTAAGGCAGACCGTGGCCATTGCGACGGGAAGTGTCTGCGCGCCTTATAGAGAGTCAGAGAAAATGACTGAAAATGACTTACTCTAGGTGTCCAATGCATAGAGGGTCAAATAAGACAGGGACTAACTCTTGATGTCTGTTTAAAGAGAGTTGACTGTATTACTGGACCCTCTCGAACTTGTCGCTGACTGAAAGCAGTAAATACAGTTTCCCCTAAGGTGGAAATAGTACGTCAGGCAACCTCTGTTATTTCAAATCAATGTGCGATCATCTGTGTGCGATATTGGACGATGTGTTGCACACTGCACTTGTGTCTGGAAATCTATCGGAGACATGTTACCGTTCCTCTTACCCCTCCCTGCCGGATATATATTTTGCTCCTTTTTCTATGGGATAGGCAACTTACCGGATGTTGTTTTCGCTTCGTGTTTAGGAATGGGACTCACTAAGCCTGTTTACCCGACCTTTTATATGATCCCTAAACATTGTTCCACAAGGCCTGGTTGTTATGTCCTCTAAACCAGAGGAGGTAGCGAGCGGCATCCTTAAAGGTAAAATCCCTGGTCTGTGGATGAAGAAGTCCTACCCATCTTCTAAACCACTCGGCAGTTACGTCAATGATCTGATTGCTCGCCTCAAGTTTCTTCAAGAGTGGTGTGACAATGTCACAATGGAGTGCCTCCCATGTTCTGGGTATCTGGTTTTTTCTTCACTCAGGCCTTCTTACCGGGATCAAAGCAGAAATGCGCCAGAAAATAAGGTCATTCCTATTGATCTCCTAACGTTTGACTTCAAGGTTCTTGGCGACAATAATTACGAAACTCCACCCGAGGAAGGTGTCTATGTTAACGGCTTGTTCATGGAAGGCTGTCGATGGGATAGAGAAAGAGAGTGATTTGAGAGTCGCACGGGAAAGCTTTGTATGATAGCATGCCTGTTATGTGGTTCAAACCCTGCAAGAAGGAAGACATTGTTGACCGGCCGCATTTTGTCTCCCCTGTTTACAAAACAAGCGACTGGAGAGGTACGCTCTCCACCAGAGGCCACTCCACTAACTTTGTGATGGACATGCGCCTGCCATCTGATCAGCCACAGTCCCACTGGATCATGCGTGGTGTGGCTCTTCTTTGCCAGTTGGATGATTAAGGAAGTGTTACATGCAGTATTTACGTGCACTCAAGAAGTGAGCTCTTCAGAATTAAGGTACAACTTGTATATAGTCCTCATTCAGTTTATGGTGGTAAAGTTTATATCCTGAATTTAGAACCGACCGATATTGTCTGCTTTATTCAAGCTGGAGTAGCAACAAGTATGGTCTGTACCCTGTAAATACGCACTTACTTTCTTAGTATTGACAAGTAGTAAATATACTGAGCGGTTGTAGTAAGGAATGGATTTAACAATACTCCGGGGCATGTATTATTTTTGACCAAGTTGTTAACTTTCCGCCCTCCTTTTACCGCAAGATTTGTTTTCAGCTTTTCGGTCTGAAGGGATATTCATCGCACGACATCTGCAAAACCACTTTCACTACTATACTACAATGATTATTACATTCGTTATCATATTCACAATCCTCGCGGCATTCAGAGTCATTGTCAAAGAGGTTCCTCAAGGGTTTTTTCCCTCAAATTCGGAAGAGACACGAAGGTTATTTTTACCGACACCAGTTTGTTTGTTCATCCTTTACGTGGCGATGGCCGGAACCAACGAGATATACGTAACAATCATAGGCGACCTTCCTGTTCTCCTGACGCCAGTTTAAACCGAGAGGCCTGGGTGTCCGGGGTACGAGGCTGGATGAAATGTTTAAAGTGAATTAGAAAACAGTTTGTCTCTTTAACTTATCGTTGATTGTAACCTCGTTAGTGTAGTGATCTTACTCTACCCCTCAATGCGCCGCGGGTTTAAGATCGTGGATCGTTTCCAGCGCATGCGCAAACCACATTTTGCCCTCGCAAAGGTATGCAACTTTCTGGTCAACCTCGTTCTAAGGGTTCTCTCCTACCCGTCCCTGGGAACGAGGTTGTCGTCATTCCATTTACGGGTTGTGTCAAGTCAGTGAAAAAACTTAGATGTGAAATGAGCTATCTATATTATTAAAAAAAATCATTTTTATAATGAAGACTGTTTCTGCACTTGGTCTCGTTTTGAAAGTGAGGGTTGGTTTTTGGAAGTTGTTAAAGGCTTGTTGACAGCCTGCCGAGTATCAGGCGTTGCTGGAGGAAAAAGGGGAAAAGAAAAGCGAAAATCTCCTGTCTTGTAGCCCCTTAGAAAAGCCTGATACTCAGACCAGCCTATTGAAGGACCAGTGTATATGCGTGTAATATTTTGCAACTGTTATTTTAAATAATGGAACGGTAGTTTAACCCGTCCAGGGCCCGCGCAGGGGGAGGAGCTGGGGGAGCCAGGGTCCCCCACTTTTTGAAAAATAAATTTAAAAAAATTAAGTACAGTGCAACCTCGATATAACGAAGGGTCAAGGGAGTGGCAAAATATGTTTGTTATAACGAGGTTCGTTAACTTATATCGAAAATTAAAAACTGCTCTGCGGGCCCTGCCGTCTAATCTTTGTTCAAATAACCAGCCCTAAAGTTTTAATGTCTATACTTTTAACTCGTACCCAGATCGCACTCTGTCTTTGCAACGATTCGCCTTTCACAAAGATGGTCAGTAGGTGCGTGAACGCGTCCACCGATCGAGGAGCGCTTGTTGCGTGTTATTCATGCTTACTTACTACAAAAGCGCCTGTTGGAACGTCTAAGGAAGACTGAAACAACCACAAGGGCGTTTAAAGAAAGTTTTCAATTTGTTTCAAATTAGCCTTTTTCCATATATATAATAGTCAAATTTACCTAATTCAGCATGAAACAAGTCGGTAATTCGCGTGTTTAATGTTAAAGACGGCTTTACTCCATCCATGTGTGTCCATTTGATCTGTTCGACGTTACATATTGTCTGTTAACTGTGCCTGTTAATGCAACCTGTTAGGCTGTCTGAGATAATAATGAGCGAACTCATGCACGAATTGTTGCTCTAGGATCCCCTGCCGTGAGTCTTAGACATGTGTCATTTAAAAAGTATTATTGGAGCTTTTTTAGAGGGCTACCCATATCCCTATGACCCCTTGTCTCACGTATTACGGAGAAAGCCATGACTCTGTCGGTGTTTTACCATTACAATGCTTGGACAGTACGAGTCGATCCCATCGCACCTAAGTGTCAGCAGTCCAAGCCAATTCTCCTCGAGACTTTCTGAATATCAGTGACATCGAGGACATAGCGTTTTTGTTTTGTGGAATTCAGGGAAAGTCAGGGATTTTTTTCAATTTCGGTTTCATCACACTAGTTAAGAGGCACGGAAGCCTAGTTGAGGTTTGACGTTTGGATTATGCTGCTTTCAGTCGTGTTTTCACCAGAAACATAACGAGTAACGCACTGAACGCTACAGACTTTGAGGAAGGTATTTTCATTCAGCTAGCTTTGTCTATGGCTTGCCTTACTTGTTCAGGGACGCGCTCTCATTTATTTTTCGTATGATATGACCAAATAGATTCATTGCTGGAGTAAACAGCTAAGAAGTCATTACACAGCGAGAACGATAAAACTCTTGTTTCACGCTTGACAGGACACCAGTCTAGAGGTACGACAGGCTTTGATTCAGGAGTTAACCATTTGAACACCAAAGAGAATTTCATTTTGGTTGTATGATCCCCGTTTGGGTGGAACTAGTTGATGCGATCATTCGGCTACGATGAGATTTTGTGAATAACGCCCAGCTATCAGTGACATCGTTATGGACAAAGCCGTTTTTTTTTCTCGCAGTTTTAGGGAAAGTCCCGGAGAGATTTGCATAATATGTCACAAACAAACTTCATTTCAGTTTTTTTAAAAAAATGTTTGTATGCGAGGATGGTACTTCTTTTTACTTCCTAAAGAAGCGAAACAGTTTAAACTTTCGTTTGTTTTGCGCCCTGTAATATTGGCGAAATGACTCTTCCAAAGAAAGATTTTGCTAAAATTGTTTTGACTTGTTTGAGACAAATAATATAAATTTGCCTTATTTAAACTGGGTAATTTCGTTTTCAGTGAGGTGGATACCGTTCAGGAGAGATATCATAACGAGAAAAGAGAATTTTTTTTATCCAGGCACCGACAGTTTTAAAATCCGAAACATGGACAAACGGTCGGCTGATTATACGGATACGGATATATCAGCCTCCCCCTCACGTGCTTCGTTTTCTGCAGGTAGAGGCGAGCGACTGGTGATGAACCGCCGCACGGGACCATGGGAAGGGTACAGATGGCAGGGGGAAGCCCGTTGTCTCCTTCCCGCCTTCCTTTGCGCGCACATTTTCGTCGAGAGAGAGGCGTCTGGGTACGAGGCAGCAGATATGCGCTGCATATGCTAGTGGAATGACTCGTTTTGGACTATTCGTTATCGGTTCGTTATCTCGACACCAAAAATGTACACATTAAGGTATTCATATTAGACATGCATTTTGGAAATCGGTTCTAACTATTCGGCATCCAGTTCTGAATTTGTTACAGCTTTTGTTTCTTGGAATGCAGGGAAAGTCCCAGATTTTTCCACATCTGATAAAGGCACGAAAGGGCGGCTGACTTCGAGGTAAGTAGCTTGGTTTATAAAGAATAAACTTATCTTAGCTTACCTGTTTCTATTTCATATATCTTACTTGAGATTTTAATTTTCGCAGTAAGTTTCCTGAATTGCGATTGTTTATAAGAGACTCAAAAAACTCGACCTCGATTAGTAGGGATCGTTTGTCGTGTGATTTCAAGATTCGAAGCAACTCTTTGAAGAGCTCATACAATCAGTTGAAATCGTTTTGCCTTTACGAAATAGATTCCCTTAACAGAAAAGCTTATAAATATTCCCAGTTGATACAGACATGTAACGCCGGGTAGATATTGAAATTAACAACAAAAAAAACCCTACGTCTATTTCATGCATGTTAATTAAACTGCGTATTCCTTTCTTGGTATCGTTATCAGCTGATCGTAAAATGCGGAGAGTCCTAAAGCTTTATTGTACTTCACTGTACTCTTAGAGATAAATTTCCTGGTAAGCTCTTGGTAGTGTAGCATAGATATATGTTACAAAGATAAATCATTTCCGTTTTTTTTCTCTAATGTTTGTATTGAAGCATGTTAGTCCTTTTCACTTTCTTGGAAAGCAAAACAGTTCCAAATGTCGTTCCTTTTGCAGGGTTAATATTGATGGAATTAGGTTTTCAGAGCGTAAGTGTTATAATACATCTTGGCACCGCTACATTCGATTGCTGGGTTCGTTAACCTTGCACAGCGAAACAGCCGTTGAGAACTTCATGGCAAGTCAGGCGCCACAAACTTCTTCGGAGGAAAGTGAATACTTTGAGTTCCCCTTAACACCAAAAAAAATTCGCAATATTCGCTTGCGGTCATAAATCCCCGCGATTTCTATTTTCATACGCGCGCTCGACGATCTTAAAACAGAAAATAGAGGATATAGGAACAAGCTGGCCTTTCCCAAGTTTGAGAGATTTCTAGGCAATATTTGCTCCTTGCAACTAATTTTACAGAAAAAAGTCGTTGGGTGCCCTTGGTATGAAAGTTCATGCTGCCTCGCGACACGTCGTGTGTTATAGAGCGTTTTCTCATGACGTCACGGCGGCCATATTGGTGTTCCAAAACAGTGAAACAGCGGCCATGTTGGTGTACCAAACAAGTCCTGTGGAAGTTGAACTCTTTTCTTATGTAAACACTTTCTTTTGTTTCAATAAATTTGCATAAATGCTAGCCACGTTAGTGAAAACGCTGTTTATCAGGGGCTAGGGTGTTTCTTTTGGGGAATCATTAACATATGGGGCCATATTTCTTACTGCAGGGACACTTCAAGTTTTCAATTTTAACTTTCCTTATGGTACTTCTCCTTCTCGATCTGGTGAGACAGATTTCTTGGTGAGTACGTTGATCTAGCCATTTACATTTCCTAGTTTAAGATTCGAATATTCAGTTTCAGTTCTTGAGATGTCAACGAGGAACTTAGTAGAGAGAGTTGTTTGTTTCCAGTCTTTCCTTCTTCTCGGAAAGCGAAACGATTTGTTGTTGATGATCGGTGGTAGGGCAGAATAACATTTCTTTCGTTGCGATTTCTAAATTTTTGCAGACTCTACATCAACAAAAGATTTTGAGAACTTGATTGCAAGGACAATGGCTACTTTAAAGCAAAGCATTACCCGCTTATTCAAACTATTTAGTTTGACGTCTCTGATATAACCTTGTTTGGGTTTACGGTTTCATAGCGATATTTTGAACGTAAAGTGTCGGAAGATACAAAAAACGTTATTTATTCTCACTGATAGTTGTGAATCTTTTAAGTTGACCCATTTTAAGGTTTGAGCAACAAAAAGTGACGGTTTTTTCCCCTACTTTTTAATTTTATTCATGCAACGTTTTGTCGGTTTTACAGTTCAGTTGATTCTCTGTGTTGAAAAAAATGATCTACTTTGATCTTTTGTATCACTCTTTTCCTGGCAGTTTAGGATGCATTGTATGTCAGCATTATGAATCGCTTTTCGTGTTACCTATATTTGATATGCTATTTAATATGGGAGCAAGATGGTTTTGTCTTTTTTGCATTCGCCGAGATCTTATAAGTTCCGCTTCGTGTGTTAAGCGGTAGTATGTGACATAATTTGTCTTTAGTTTCAGTTATATTTATATTTTATGTAGCTTTTCTTTACCGTGGCGGCATGCGAGTCTTTAATTTTCCCCGTTAGAAGTGTCAGCGAAGTAGCTCGACATCCTTATTCAACAAGGGGCTGCTTGATTTTACTGATCTTTCAGAGCAAAACAGCCTGGGGTGGTTTGTTAGTACGTCAGGCGTGACAAACTTCACTTGCCGGAGGTAAGAAGTGTGGCTTGTCTTCGACTAGTTTAAGAAAGGGATATATTTTTTCCCCACCCTAAAAGGTAAGAACTACGTAATTGCTTGAAGAAGAGCTTATCCTTTTTAGTTTCGTTAAGCGGGGCGTACAGGCCATGGGGCGATGGAGGGGCTGCAGCCCCCACCCCGGGCAAATTTTCGAGTTCCCTCGTATTTTGGGGGCAGCAAGAGAAAATTTGGGCGGCGCCAGTTTTTAAAGACGTTTTCATGCTTTTTTTTACTAATATTATTTTGTTATTTTTCATGTTTTTAAACTTTTAACCTGAAGTCGGCGTAATATTCTAGTTAAATTCACACAAGACAGTGGTTGCCTAGCACGTGATGAGTTTCTGGTGATTAGGGAAGGGTATCATATGTTGATTTACATATTTGTATTTTTTTATTGTCCGGCACTGCAGGAGCTGGAATGGGCTATTTCCGGTCGTCAATTGATTAGAATAAACTTCTGCATAACTTTCTAGAATCATCTCCGCTCGTAGAATATGGAGGCCCTTTCTGGTCAAAATTAATATAATAAAATGGCATCACAAGTGACTTTTTCGGCCAGTGCAGCATTTATTATGGACCTCTTGAGTATTTTTGTCATCACTACACAGGATTTTTTTAGTGTGTTGTTATTTTTTTTTAGCTGCATGAATTATTCTTTAATTAAGGCTGTTTACTTTTTTTATGTTGTTGTATGAATAAATTTTTTATGCTTACCACAAATAATTTTTTAGTGGTACCGCGAATTATTTTTAATACAAGTATTGAGAATTATTTTTTCATCGTGCTAATAATTATTTTTCGCTGTATCGAGAATTTATTTTTGGTTCTACAATGCTTTGCGGGCCTTGCAGTTGAAGTAGACTGGTTCGAGTCAACCTCGTCCCCAGGGTCTTCTCGCTTTCCAATATGGCGGCGGCAGGAGAGAAGACCCTGGCACACAGCGAACTAAAACGATCGCTGATTGGTGCATTCTGTTGCGCGTTCATACGTGCGCTCTCATTGGTTTATTCATTCCAGAACAAAGATGGTTATCCTTTGAGGGCTTCGTAGAGGCTGAGAAGTGCTTTCTTCAGTGTTTGAGACCCAAATTGTGGACAGGATTCAGGTCTGATTGTTCGGAAAACTGTGACTGTACCGTTGGAAGGCAAAGATTCGAAGATAGTGATATCTGAAATGGTAATCGCTTAAAATATTATAAGGCGTAGAGGTATTGCTCGTGCTATTTGGTTTGTGTGTTCGATTCTAAATTACTAAAGATTTGTTTCTTTGATTCCCGATATGTGAAAGAATACTGGCAAGGCTTCAGCTTATCAATAAATTTAGCTGTCCGTTTGCAACAATAGCTGTATGCATAATATTATTTTCTATGTATGGGGTTATACGGAAATCTTGCATAATCTGTGCTTTGTCTCAGCAGTTTTTTGTCGAGTGAAACATTTTTTTTTGCATTTGATCGTAACATGCATGGGCCTAACCTGGCCTTCTTTTAATGTTTTCCACGGTGATTTTGAAGGGGGATGAGGAGTGAGAGATGCAGATGTCGAAACAAAACTAAAAATTGAAGCCAAAC
>BOPM01001082.1:14908-24128 GCA_022179025.1 Porites australiensis | reverse complement strand
GACTCTAAACCTTTAACCCTTGCTGATGGTTACAACATGATAGTCACTCCTGTAGCTGACTTACTCCAAGAATCAGAAATCATTATTATACCGGATAACTTGTTGTATCCAATTCCTTTTGCTGCTTTAATGGATGGTAATGGAAAGTATTTATCGGATACTTTCAGGATTCGCATTGTCCCTTCCTTGACGACTCTCAAGTTGATTCAGCTCAGTCCAGCAGACTACCATAGTAAAACCGGTGCACTGATCGTAGGGGAGCCAGACGTTAGTGATGTATACTACCAAGGAAAAATTCTACAGTTAAACCCACTGCCTTGGGCGAGAAAGGAAGCAGAGATGATTGGGCGACTGCTCGGTGTTCAACCGTTACTTGGAAAGGATGCAACTAAGCAGGCAGTCCTGGAAAGCATGCATTCAGTAAGTCTTATTCACTTTGCTGCTCATGGTGATGACGAACGTGGAGAAATAGCTCTTTCCCCTATAAGCTCCTGCGGAACTCCACAAGAAGAAGACTACTTATTAACGATGGCTGAAATTTCACAAGTTCGGCTAACAGCCAAGCTGGTTGTCCTTAGCTGCTGTCATAGTGCAAGAGGTCAGATTAGAGCTGAGGGAATTGTCGGAATCGCTCGAGCATTTCTAGAATCGGGTGCACGCGCCGTGCTGGCGGCGCTGTGGGCTGTAGATGACAAAGCTACCATGTGGTTTATGAATCGTTTTTACGAGCACCTTGTTCATGGTGAAAGTGCCAGTGAATCTCTTCATCAGGCCATGAAGTCGATGAGAAAGACTCGCTTTTCTGACATCAAGCAGTGGGCACCCTTTATGCTGATTGGAGATAATGTGACATTCAAAGGTAGGTATGTGACATCATTTTTAGGTTTTTTAGGTATCTTAGGTAAAATTTTTGTTCAAGACACTACCCATCATTTTGAAAAATATCATTCATGGAGTTATACTGAGTTTTCTTCTTCTTATTATTATTATTTTTTTTTTGTCTTTACCAACCTTGTTCATGGGAGTGAGGCAACTGGAGAGAAGGCCGAATTTAATTATTTTCCGATTTTTATGGAATATTTCGTAAAGCATGCTCGAATCTCTAACTAACTAAAATGAAAATGTAGGAAACGATAGTTTAGATTTAGTAATATATTTAGTTATCAATATACCGTAAAATTCCGAAAATAAGCCCTAGGGCTTATATTTTTCAAAATTCCTTTTTGACGGGCTCATTTTTGGAGGGGCTTATATTCAGAGGGACTAATCTACGGAGGGAAATTTGCGTTTCAAAATCGATTAAGCTAGCCTTATTGTTGGAAGTAAATTTACCGTTTTTGCTTTGTTTTACTTTGTATTTGAGGGCAATTTTCCAAGTAGAAGCCCCCGGCGGGCTTATATTTGGAGGGGCGATTGAACGGAGGGTTTTTGCGTTTCCGGTTTGGGGGGCTTATTTTTGGAGTGGCTTATAGATGGAGGGGCTTATTTTTGGGATTTTACGGTATTACAGAGAAGAGAAGTAAGTGTTAAACACACTTTTTCTTTAGGGTGTATCTGATGAAAGACAAACTGTAGCCTGTTCCAGGCTCCGCGACTGAGTCGCTTCGCACGCCTTTCACCGCTTCATCCCTACTATCTGAGAGCCTGGAACAGGCTAAAAAAAAACGCTGCTAGTATTTTTAGCCTTAAAAAGATTCATCCTCAGGGAACCACAGATAGCGCAGAGGGTATACGTACTAATTACCGGTGGGCGAGTGTTTAAAAGCAGACGGGAAGATTCCCTGGGCACTTAATCTAGCCCAAGCAGCTGCAGGAGCATTTGTTTTTGCAACTTCTATTTTATACGGGTATTTTTCTGGCAAATGAGCTAACGGCAACTCCCTTGCAGATTTCTTCTGTTCTTAAAAGGAGGGTTTTTGTCATCAATCGCCTCTCTTATTATGCTTGTTCCGCAGAGAAGTCGAAAGATTTAATATGCCCCCAAGAAAAGATTCCATTCGATTCGATTGGGTTTTACAATACGTTTTGCTTTAGTTCTCTTCGTAGCCGCGATTTTGTACCAGAGGAGGTGGCTGATGTTCTGGGCAACCATTGCACAGGCTGCTCGGGCTGCTCGGGCGGCAAGGAATAGCATGGTTGGCTTGATATCAATCTCCTAGACAGCTTGCAGTTCGCCTTTTGTCTTAAAATCCGTGTAGTTCTTATCTCATCCAGCGCCATTGCAAACCACGACGTTGTTATTACAATAAGGGATTGAGACGAGGCTTTATACACCCTCATTTCTCGTGGCTTGCGGCTTAATTCGCCATTCGCGTGCTTAGGTTTTGCGTGCAGTAACTTTGCAAAGAAAAACACGAGACTGCTCGCAGTCTATCAATCTCCTGCTTCAACCTATAATCTGATCAGCCTAAAAACAGCAAAAGAATCCAAGGAATTTGAAATATAGTAAATTATTCTCACTGCATACATAATTGGCCGGTGACGCGGGAATTAAGGAACTCTTTTAAATTCCGTGGTGTTGGGCCTGCGTGCTCGTGGCACGATGCATCGCGGCCCTTGGTTAGAATTGCTTAGTTTTTGCCCGCCTCTTGGCTAGTTCAACGGGGTTCAGTGGAAGTGGGTTAGAAGTTTCGTCCCTCCCACCTCCCCTGGTGGCGGTTAACGTCGCTTACTCTCATTATTCGGCATGCCTATTATTCTGCCAGTCGCGGCACTCGCGGTTGCCTCCCTTAACTTAGTTCCCCGTGTCGGAACACTAGGTATACAATGCCAATATTATACGAATCACATTTAAGCTGAAAGTGATACAATATGAATTTACTGAATTTTTAGCATATAAATGATTCCTCAAAGTGTAAAGGTTTTGTTCTTTGTTTGACTTTGAAAAAATCTGTGCCAGATATTTAGGTGAAACATTTAGCGCAACGAGCAACAGAACCATGTTGATCGATGGCTAAAAAAATCGTACAAAGAATACATACAAAAGGCAACCGTCATGATTGGTTTTTTTTTATTTCTATCGCAGGTGCATTTGATAAGAGCAGTTTGAAAGATGGCGAAGATGCAACGGAAACAAAGAACTTGTAAACTGAGAGGAAATATGTTCAAGTTGACAATTACTGTCACAGATGTACATAAATGTATATACCTAGGATCTCAATGAAGTAGTCTTGTCTGAGACCCTAAAGTGAACAGGTGATAATTGTACTTTTTAAAGCAGGCGCCATTTTGATACGTTACGGGGGAAGGTGAAGCATGAGCTGAGCGTGGAGCACAAGGAGAAGGGATAGCCAGGACCAGTTAGTCGTCCTCATAGTGGAGACGTCAAAGTTGTATAGACCTTCTGAACCTATGTCTACTATATTAGTCAGGGCTTCTTTCGTTCCACGTGACTTCTGCTACTCTCGTCAAGGCCTGCCCTTCAATTTACGCTTGCTTCAAATAAGCTCAATCACTTACATGCCTTACATGAACACAAGTATTACTATGGTTTGATAAACTTTGTAAATGTACTGATCTTGACAAACGTGATGAAATGCCAAGTAGATATCTAAGTTATAATATGATTTTCTCAGTTAGTTCCGTCACACCATCAATGGTCAAAGGCCTTGGATGAAGGCAAACAGGTGGACTTTGTTTTCCTGGACTTTGCAAAATGTGTAATTTTAACATCTCCGATGCGCTTTGAATTGGTGTAAGGATTATCTCACCGACCGAGTTGTCATAGAGTTGTCATAGAAGGAATAAATTCTACATGGTGTGCTATTCCATTGGGCGTACCTCAGGGCTCCTTATTGGGCCCTTTGTTCTTTGTAATTTTCATTGGTGATTTGCCTGAAGTAGTTATGCCTGGAAACTGTGTGTCATTATATGCTGACTACTGCAAAACATCCAGGATTATAAACTGTCCAGCTGATCATTCCGTATTTCAATCAGGGCCCAGTTGTTCGAACGCCGGTTAGCGCTAACCCGGGGTTTGATTTTAACCCAGGTTTCTTTTTCTTTTTATCAAAAGCACACTATCGGATAATTTTCTTTATTCTTTTTAGAGTATCCAGTCATCAATTTGTAGGTAAAGAGAATTAAACTGAATTTGCTTTTTAAGCTCTTATATCCGAGTTCAAATTTCGCACTAACCGTGGGTTACCTTAACCCAGCTTCGAACAACTCGGCCCTCCAGATCTCGACAATTTATATGCATGGAGTCAACAAAACCTTAGGAAGTTTAACGTGAAGAAATGTAAACTAATGCAATCTGCAATCTGTCTTGGAGCACTCATATTGATAAAATATCGAATAAGGCCAACAAGATCCTAGGTCTAAGAGACCTGTAAAGGATTTCAAGATGTTTCCACATTGAGAACTCTGCATCTTGCCCTGGTCAGATCACAGCTAGAGTATTGCAGTGTTGTGTGGTCACCACAAACATCTAGAAATATTTCTAAGTTGGAGCAAATTCAGCGAAGGGCAACTATACTAAGTTTATTTTGAAGACCACGATGATTACGAACAACGGAGAAAAAATCTCAATTTGTTGTCCTTAGAACAAAGGCGATTTTTATTTGACGTATTATCCCTGTATGAAGCCCTGAATGGCTATATAAATATTGATCTATCTACATATGTACAGTTTTTCTCAGATTCTGATCGGTATCCTTTAAGGGGAAAAGATGAATCTACTCTCAAAAAGAATTATGCTAGAACTAATACATTTAAGTTTAGTTTTTTCCATAGGATCGTCGACATGTGGAACACTCTACCATTGCTTGTTCGTCAGGCAACAACTATTGCTAGTTTTAAGAAAGAAGTGAGGGAGTTTTAAGCTGGAAATATGTGAGGTTTTTATTATTATTATTATTTTATTGATTTTTTTGTACATATCTCTATATGCATTTTCACATTTTTTAATTGTCTGTTCTATTAAATCTTAGTTTTTATGATATGAATATTTTTTAGAAGGTGGTCTGTCTTGTATGGGGTCTTTGACTCTCTTAAAGACTGTTCTTATGGCAATACCTTTGTATTTATCACTTACCTGAAACTTTTTGCCATTAAATTGTAATAAATATATAAAAGTGTTCTCTGGAATTAAGTGCTCTTTGCCGGGGGCAACCATCGACGGTTTCCTCCTAAATACATTGAAAACACTTTTTAGGGTATCCATAGTGCTTTTTTAATAGATCTCTATAAACACATTCTATATCTATTCGGTCATCCTAGGGGTGCTTGAGTCTCTTCGACATTACAAGGGCTTCTGTATTATTGTCTCCAAAATTTTAGATGTAATTTAACGTATTACGAAAGTGAAAATTTTTCTGATTCCTCTCTCCATCATATTTTTGAATCCGAAAATAATTTTAGGTTTCCTTTTTTCTTCGAAAAATAGCGTAACCTAGGGAGTGAAATGTGAAAAATGAAACTTACTTTAGAAAATCGTAGGGAATTTATTTCCGAAAATTGTACATGAATGGAACGGTCATCTAGAAATTTTTAGCTGTCCTCAAATAACAGAAATTCTAGGCAATATTTGCTTCTCCGAACAGATTTTTTACAGAAAATCATCGTTGGGTGCCCCACCTTTGCGTCAATACGATAATTACGGTATTGTTTTTAAGCTTTTTTTATTTGCCTAGGATCAATCACCACTACAATGTTTCACTGATTACTGTTTTAGAGTTCTGACGATGTTTAGCCGAAAGTTCTAAAACAATTCAGCATGATGGCGAGTCTTAGAGGACACAAACAAAGAAAATGAATAAACATGTTTGTGTGTCCTCTAAGACTCGCCGCTTTCGTGCTGAATTTTTATACAGCTATTTCTAGAAAGGTTGTCAGAAAAAGTGCACGCGACAATCACGAAAGGAATTGTGGGTGGTTTTAAGTTCGCTTTTCCTCAAAGGAATTTGAAAGAATGGCACGAGAGAGCATCGATATATGTTTGCGAGTGCTAAAGGAAAGCAACAGAAGCAGGTTGATCATATCCCATATTACCTTTCGGGATTGTCGCGGGCGCATATTTTTCGACAACCTTTCTCGAAATAGCTGTATATTGAAAGACCCCCATTAGTGACTGATAAGACTTAACAACTCAGGCTATTGGCGAAATTGTATTCTCCTGTTTTGAATGGGGCGTTTTCCAATTCTCTGGCCTGTCCTGTCTTACCTTCTAGGGGTGACCCTTTTCTTTCAAACGTACCTAAAACTGACAGCAATGAATGGGCGTGGGTGCTCACCAGAATTTAGAAGCTGGGCTTTATTCCGAGTTGGTCCTCTTACAGCATTATGAACCCGGTTTATGAAACGGACTTCAGATCTTTAGAATGTCGGCAAGTTCTAAACTCTCTCCAGGTATGTCATTCTGGTTTTCTTAGAAATGAGCCTGCCTATCAATCGTTTCAGCGTCGTTGTGTAATTTGTTAGCTCATTTCCATTAGATTTACCCATCTGACTAGAGTTCTGTTATAAATAGGGTAGGTTAACTGTTTTCTGAGCTAAAGCGCTCATTTAAGAGAAGAGGCTACTTACTGAACAGGGTTAGGGTTCAAACCCAAAGCTTTATTTCAATAGTATACAAAAGTCTGTTAAAAGGCGTTTTAGACTGAAACCCTCTTCAAATTGTACAGAAGAACTTCCACCGGTTGGGTGCCCTTATTACCTCCGAGATATGAGAGACTCTTGTTGCCATGCTCGGTCATACAACTATGTTCTTAAGATTTCCAATTGTCAGGAGCCCATCCTATTACAGGTTCAGTGATAGGTGTGAATGATAATTATCTATCAAAAAAGCAGCAAAAGTCTGCCACGATTTTGAACACACACATCGGTCTAGTTGTATGGCATATCGCTCCACGAGTTTCTCATAAATGTCCTGGAAGATCAAGGTGCAAATCCCGTTGGAATACTCAGAACTGCTTGTGTGTTTCTTAGTTTTTCAATATTATAACATCACTTGAAATAAATCATGTGGTTGAGAAGTTACTTCTACCTTTTAGCGGGAAGTAAAATTTTCATTCCGTATTGATTGGACTGATGCCTATATATATACACTTCAGTTTTACACGAAGGATTTTTCACTTACTGTTGGTAACTAAGGTTCGATTACCGTAAAATTCCGAAAATAAACCCCTCTATGTATAAGCCCCTCCAAACATAAGCCCCTCAAAATCGTAACGCAAAAAACCCTCCGTTAAATCGCCCCTCCGAATATAAGCCCCTCGGGGGGCTTGTACTTGGAATTTGCCTTCGAATACAAAGTAAAACACATCAAAAATGGTAAATTTCCTTCCCACTACAAGCCAGCTCAATGGATTTTGAAACGCAAAGTTCCCTCCGTACATAAGCCCCTACGAGTAAAAGCCCCTCAAAAAGGGCCTTTGAAAAATATAAGCCCCGGGGCTTATTTTCCGAATTTTATGTCCTCAGTAAGGTGAGAGAACCTGGGAACGAGGTTGCTTTCTGGTTCGTCAATAGGACAATTGCACGATGACGTCATTTTACTACAACTACCAGAATCCTTGAGTTTGTTGTTTTCTTGTGCAAATTAAGGCTATTGTTCCTTAATCCTCAGCGGGATTGACAAATTTAAATAACAAAGCAAAACCGAATTGAATTCTGGTAGTTGTAGTCAAATGTCGTCACCGTGCAATTGTCCTATAGGCTGGTTTCATTACTTATTTGTTTGGAATAAAATGTACTTTTTTCTCACCCATAAACCTTGATATTTCATGAAAAAGTCGATCGCGTTTGATCGCTTTTTCGATCGAGTACTCGAGAAACGCGAAACGAGTGCTCTGAAAGCTCGCGCGCGAGACTCACGCGCTAATTGAGACTGGGCACTAAAAGCAATAAAATGGCGACGGAGCATGCAGAACATGTGTGTAGTTAAATTGGACCGTAAAGTGACATTTTTAGACTCCAGGTACTCGTATATCACCTCGATCGGATCTTTAACTTATTCGTCAACACTTGGCTTTATTTATGGCATAGAAATTCACGGACGTGGCTTGGCAGAAGGTCCCGCACAGGTCTTATGAGGTATGTTCGAACTTAACTAAAAGTTTAAGGCTATAACACAGAAAATGTAGGTCTCATAAGCATGAAATATTTAGATAATGTTAGCGAAAGGATTAAGCTAATGTTTTAAATCTGATCACTGTCAGGTAATTTTAAGGTAGCCCTTCTCCGGACATTTTACCATCCCCATCTACAGTGAAACCTGTAATTTGTGGATACCCACGTGACCTTGGTAGTGTTCCCTGAATACAGGCTCGCTTTGCAGTAAAAATGGGAAGAAAGTCTTCAAACAAAGTGAGCCAATCGTTCACTTAATATAATATAGGGTGTTCGCTTAATGTGGACTTCACTCCCCTCTGTCCCTAGTCTGAATTTCAAGTATGGTCATTTCCCATTTTGAAGAGTAGCCCGTAGGAAACGAGCAGATCTGTTTTTAGTCTGCTACAGATCTGTTGAAACATCTGCAGCAGATCTGCAGATAGTCTACAGATCATCTACAGATTATCTGCGAATTGTCTGCAGAATGTCTGCAGAATATCTGCAAAATGTCTGCAGAATGTCTGCAGAAATGATCTGCAATTTGTGCAGACGTTCTGCAGACGAAGGAGGTATAAATAGTAAGCACAATATCAGACGTACTGCACCAGTCAAACACCTTTTATTTTTATCGTAAATACATAAAATATTCTCTCAAATTGCGCCGAAAAAGCTTACGATAACCGTTAACTACAACTGAATGCCTATCACTTTAGTAATAAACAATGCAAACAACAAAATTAAAACGAGTGAACATTGAGAAGTCCCAGCTCGAGGGTATGAGAAACAAAATTAAATCACAACAATCTGGCCTGTAAACACACAGTCACAGTCACTCGCTTAAATTTCTTCAATGAATAACACATCAAAATGCTGACATTGAAATAACCGAGCTCAATAACAAAGAAGGATTTTTGTCGGCAGCTATAAGAGAGGAAACGCAACTGTTCAATCACATGAATGCAGTTCCTACGCGACGGTTTGGTTTGAAACACGCAGCGCTATTAACCTATACTTCAAGTCGCTCACCTCTTCGTTTCCTGCATGATCCACGATGAGTTGCATTTCTTTATGAATGGAGCAATTCATTTGTGGTTCAGTTTTTCCTATGTTCCGGGTGATGGACTAAACAAACATACATAACTTGAGCAAATAATCTTTGATCAAGACT
>BOPM01001082.1:9908-12408 GCA_022179025.1 Porites australiensis | reverse complement strand
TTCACCAATTCCTCCTCTTTGGACTGGTTTTCAGCTAATTAGCATAGTTACAAAAGGCTAAAAAAGATTTTTGCAAGGAAAAAGGCATGTTTTTCGACTAATCTGATGTAATTAAACAGCTTTTTTGTTTTTTGCACATGCGCAAAAGCGAATATTTGGACCTTTTTTGCGAGTCTATTTCAATCTTTCTCTCTTGCTCTTTTTTTTCCTTTGCCTTTCATGTTTATTAGCAGTTTTGTTGCCCACTTTATCGTCCTTGTTTTGCATGGAATTGTTGCTGGCTAACTTTTTAGGAAAGGGGCAAATTAATTAATCTTCAAAGAGTAGTATGTTAACAGCGAAACTGGCAGTGGATCTTTCCCCAAAATGTTACCTTTTTGAGTGAGTGTAACTCTGAAAGGATTGGTCAGAATATCCAAAAAAATTAATGAGGTTTCGCTGGAAAGATCTATCTTTGAAGTTGTTGTTGTTTATCAATTTATACCCTGCAAGCAGAGGCCCTTCGATCTTCCTAGGTAAGTCGGGAAGGCTTAAAAGGAGCGTTGCGTGATGAGACAAAACTGGAACAATACTCGAGCGTCAAACGAATCGAGTTTCGAAACATGAAAACCAAGTCTCAAGTTTTGAGAAACCAGCATTTTTTATACTCACCACTTGAAAGGATTTCAGGAAACGATTTATTTCTCAAGATACATGACAGTAACCATTCGCACATACACTGAATGCATGGACCAACGGAACTTGCGTCTACAATTTGAGAGAAGTTAAGTTTAAGTTTTTAGGTGATAAAAAAGGGCCAACAAAAGGTTTTTATCTGGAAGTTTGGAAAATTGACTCAGTATTTTTGTATCAAGTCTATCTTTTGAACTATCACAACTGTTTTTATATATGTGAAGGTTTGTATTTACGGGCATCGCACGCAACAGCGTAAATTCAAAAGAGATTGAAATATGATCTTGAATAGCCGCTGTGAATCATTTTTAAAAACTGGAATGTTTTTGCGAGCCTTTCAAAAGTTCTCACAAAACGTACAGCAAAAAATAAAGAAGGCGTAGATAACGCTGAATAAATGATAAAAGAAACCTCCAAGTGTACCGTTTGTGTTCTTAGCAAGATAGAAAACGCTACAAACTTGCAAAGTTAATAGCATACCAATGTCACGTGTAATTTGAAACCAGCTTGCTTTTCCACGGATCGCGACTTTTTCCCAGTTTTTACTTCATGCAGTAGTGACCTGACGTTTCTAATGCTGAAGGAAAAGTCATGATTTTATTATCGAAGGTTTTTCAAAGACTATTAAATTATTCATTTGACACCATTTTCAGATGAGAAACTTCAACTGCTCTGCAGCAGAAGTCACAGAAGCGAATTTCAAGACATAAGTGCTTTTTGTTTACCTTTTATCAGCGGTACGTGTAATATATTTTTGCGTATAGCCGACAATCAAACGGTGTTTTCCTTTGTTGTTTCAAAAGTGCAGAATGAGCAGGGAATTTTTCTGAGAATCATATGTTTTAAGTGCCTGTTCAGGCTTCTTGTTTGAAATTTTGGTCGCCCAAGGGTAAATCGTAGGCGCCTCTGGCAACTGGACATCCATTAGCAGCAGCCTTGCTAGTGACCACTCTGTTTTACAAGGCGTTCATATTATAAGGAGAAACTTAATGCTGGTCACTCTTAGGGCTTAAAGGGTAAATATTCATGAAAAACAGGACCAGCAAAACAAGTGTGTATAATTGAAAAGTCCAGATAATCAAGGTTCAACTGTAACCCTGATTAGTTAGCTGTTGCATACAGAAATAGGTAATTTTTTCATACTAATTTCATGGAACCTGCAACCTTCACACGTACTCTTTTAAAGGCTTCCAGTTCAAGAACACTCCCTGTTAAAGACGCAAAATAGTGGGGAAGACTCAAGACCCTGAAAACCATACCCTGTATAACGCAACATCCCTGTCTAAACCAAATGAGGGAGTGTCTCCACCCCGAAAATAGAACCCCCTTAATAAGTAAAGTCAATTCTGGCCATGTGAACACCTTGTTTTTATGGACAATTTAATAACAAGAATGTATAAGCAGTTAAATTTCCATTCAAAATACAAATTACGGACTCTGACATGAAATAAGCTGTCTAAAAAACTCTTATACAACTTCCTTTCTTTAAAATGCCTCGTCAAATGAAGTTAATTTTTGTCAATTTTTTTTTAGTGATTGACAACATTACATCACATATTTGAGATTCTTGGTGAAGTGGAAAAGAATGGCAACCTGCAAAGCAACTCACAGGAATGACCGTTGGATAACAAGATCAGCAAGAGAAGGCGACCCTGAAGACAAGGTAAACAACTCTCCTAATTTTCTTAGAGTAAATAAATCGCTAATTGAGTCGAGAATCGAGACTTGCAATGGACTGTTCAAGTTCAAGTTCATATATTCACACTTATTCAATTACAATACAACAACAATAAGGAAAAAAAGAAGAAGTAAAAACAGAGCTAACTAT
>BOPM01001081.1:48992-70796 GCA_022179025.1 Porites australiensis | reverse complement strand
CGACAACTTTTTTTGTACCTTGTGCTTGTTTTTAGATTTGTTTTCAAACTTTTTTACATGTAAACAAGCATCACACTAATCGTAAGGATAAATAGAGGTATTTCATTGAATTTACAAGCCGTTTATCTATAACATCTTTTTTCCAATTGGTCATTTGTTCGTGGAGGAAAATAATTTACACCTTTTACCTTTTCGGCGGCAAAACTAAAAGCCGAAATGAAGTGTCCAAGCGAAAGCACTGAAATTTTAACGTCGCGATTGATATAAGGTAAGTACCTTGTAATGTTTTAGAAATGTTGTTCAAGTTCAGCTCTGTTTTGTACTTTTCTAAGTACCACGATTCAGGACGATTGCGGCGGCGGCGCGGCGTTCTCTTATTCGTGTTTTCAAGGGCCATGTCGTCTTTGAAGGTATTTATTTCTTCTTCTGTATATGTGACAATCGACCCTGGCACTTCCTCCGTTGTCGCCCCTTCTGATTTTAAGTATTTTAGCCGCAAAATTTCCACGGATCGTCTTTTTTAGAAAAGTGTTTTTATGCTATCAACTGTAGTAAGTTCTGTCTGTTTTGCGGGAGCTCATTTTTCCGGCTTTAATATTACCTATAGTAATATACTCATGTTAAAGACGTTTTCTAGTCATAGCAAGAGATCATATTATGATCTGTTGGCCAGAGTTAAACCATCTTAACGCGTTTGTAAAAATTGCTGGAAAAATGTTCTAAAACGTTTTTCGGAGCGCTGTTATAACCCATATATAACGACTACTCCACCGGCGCGTTTTTACGAAGTTTTCATTTCAAAAAAACGGCAGTTTCGTGACCATTTAAGCAGTTAACTCAGGACGCAAATAAGCTTTCAAAAATTTTCTTATTTTTAATCTATCATAAGCAGATCCAGTAAACTATAGTTGTGCTCAAAGTGAAAAATGAAATTCGCCGACAACGCTACGCAGAAGCGATGCTTGAAATAAAGTCGATGCTTAGTCTCACGATTGTGTTTTAAACTGTTATGAATGAACATAGACAAAACAGTAGTAGTCAGAAAAATTATTTATCGAAAAATTTTATTCGAAAACCAATAATTTTATCCTTAAAAGCAATTCGCGTAATACTAACTGGATCGTGGATCATTTCACGCAAGTAAAAGCTGCCGAAGACATCAAATGTCAACGCCAAAATCCGTCTCAAGTTGTATAAAACATCTATGAAACAACTATAAATACTTAAATTTCCATTTAAAAACAACACTTCCTTGACCATTAATGTGCAAGTTGTACCTGAAAATTCTTTAAAAACTTTGCCGCTTTGGTTTCTTTTCAGAACAGGACAAGTGTTCCACTGTGAAGAAACCAACCAGGTTGAAGTCCTTGAGGGCGAATCAGTGTTCAGCTAAAAGCTTTTTTTCTGCTTTTTCCACTAAAAGAAAACTGATCGATGATTCTTTTGAAAATTCCGGTTCCCATCTGTGCCTTAAAAGAGTGCATTTAGCCTTGCATTGAGAGGCGACACAACAAAAATCACCGTAGTATCCATTTTCTTTTCCTGGCAAATAAATTAACGATCTTTACACGGTCCCGTAAGAAGCACCGGCAGCAGCTTGTTTTGGTATTCCGACAGCTTTAAAATACAGAGCCTATTCAAGTTGTTGAAGACGCTCTTTTAAATACATAAACAGGGATTTTTGAAATTGTTTTGAACTTTTCCTGTTGCTACGTTTGAGCTGCGTTGATCCGCGTTCGTATGCGAGAATTTGGCGCGAAGGGATGCATGAAGGCGCACGCAATGCTCTAAACCGGTCGAGAACAAGACAAAACCGTTTTTTTAATTTATTCGTCCAGATTTCTGGACGGATTTGAACGGTTGTCGGCAGAGACTACTTTTCGCACACCAGTTCATACCGTGAAGATGTTGCCTCTGCTCGCAGAGTAAAACAAGGAAGAACCTCCGGTTCACTTTAAAAAACGCTTTTGTTTGTTTTTAACTCTTCAAAAGGTGACAATGGTTTTGAAAACATTTTAAAATGACATTGCAGAAAACCTTTTTTGCAGTTGTTGTGTGAGAATTTGACGATAGTTGTTAGGTAGATGCGAAACAATATCGCTTAGCCTCGTTTTCAACTCGCAATTCCACACTAAATACGTCGCTTCGTTAACCAATCAGAATGCGAGATTTTACTCAATTATGCCAATCCCATACGTATATAAGATACACACTTTAAAAATAGTACCGCAACAGTAAGAGTGTATATTATAGTTTACATGAGTTGGCACCGTCAAACTAAAATATCCCAAGCTTGCGTATACAGATTATGGTTTATTTCACGCCAACTGCAACTCCCAACTTAAAGCCTGAGCTTTAAGGCCCTCGATCAATTGTTTTATGCGGAGACAAGAGCCATAATTGGCGGAGATCAGTCGTGTTGGGGCAATTCTTTACACAGAAAGAAATCACATGTTCGACTGACGATAGTACAGTACCATACAGTTACCATAAAAAAAACAGTCATAGTGATTAACAATGGGGTTTTCAAGTAAAAAAGACTTTAACTGCTGTTTAAAAGAGGTGTCCATGCTCTCCTTGTTTATCATAACAATAGACGAAGGGGTGGGTCAGCCACAACACCGATCCACATTAAGCTAACCACAGCTGCTGTTTCGGAAAATGGCTAAAAAAGTTCAGCCGCTTTTAAATGTCAGTATACCTTATTACAGGAAATTAACGCTCCATGAAATTAAGGTATTGGAAATTAACGCGACTTAAATTAACGCGAATTTAATGGAAAACAACTTTCGAATAAAGAAAACTAACGCGAAAGAGGAGGTAGAATTTCATAATAAAGGAAATTAACGCGATTAAGACACGGTTGGTGGTGACAACTGGAAACAAATTTAACAAATATTGTAAACCTTCCCCTTAGCTTGGTGAAAGATGAAAAATAAAGGGTAAATGGTGTCAAGAATGTCTGGACAGGCTCCAAAATTGGGGTTAAAATACTGAAAATTAAGAGCGCGGAAATTAGCGCTGCACTTAATTAACGTCCCGGAAATTAAGGCTCAACAAAATGAACGCGACTTAAATTAACGCGAATTTTAACGATTCGCGTTAATTTCCTGGAGCGTTAATTTCCTATAATAAGGTAACTATCATGCCAAGCTGGCAGCCCTGCTTTCAACAACGCTAACGCTAACGTTCCCGACACCTAAACGGATTACAGGGTTCGTACTCTTTTAAGCTCTTTAAATTTCAGACATTAAATGACTTTTTGCATGACCTTTTTTTAGTTTTCCATGACCTTACTTTGAGAGGTCATTTTTTAAAATTTACTTGTCTTAGAATATATAATGCTATCAAATTTTAGTTTCCAAGGCGCTTCATTTTACTTGTCTCGATCTCACATTTTCCTAGCTTTCACGTCCGCAGTAACTAATCTACCAAACAAAACATTGATTTTTCATGATTTCCCAGGACTTACAATAAAATTTCGCGACTTTCCAGGCCTGTAAAATGCCGGAAATTTTTTAATCTCCTGACTTTTCAGGTGTTCCATGACCTGAATACCGCTATTGGTAAGTATTTGCATATTTCACTATAACTACCTAATTACTTTGTTCATTGCACTTTTTTAACTGCCCGAGTAATTGTATTCTTCATTGAAAATACCTTCCTGCTACATAATACAATTAATATCCTTTCCTATAAATATACGACTTCTACGCGTGAAAACTGCATCCTTCAAGACATACTACACGTCTAACTACTACGCAATTTCACTCTTAAACACAAATACCTAAAAACTGACGAAAATTAACTTCTCCATTACAAATACAGTTGTAAAATTGTTGTTTTCCTATTTTACAAACTGTGAAGTTTCAATCAATTGCATACCGTTGATTTTACAATTAAGATGTTGCATCGAAATCCTTCAATTCATCAATTATTTCCTGCACAGTTGGTCTCGTACCAGGATCTCTCTGCAGGCATCGCCGTACCAGGTCACGAAACGAGCCGTTTGGGACAAGCACTAATTGTTCTTCACGTCTTCGAGGATCTGGAAGTTGCCGGATGCACATCTCACAAAGAAGAACACCAAAGCTATAGACATCAACCTGACAACAATAATACATAATCTGAATTTGTTATAGGGACTAGACGCCTTAAAGTTACACCGAGTCCAATTCACTAATGAGATGGTCTGAAAGAGGTTAAATGATTACTAAGAAGCGTGGAAGAGAGGAAAATTCGAGCGCAAAATTGCGGTGGGCGCGAGAGGGAGGTGAGAGATGGAGCGGAACGGGACGAGACATCGCGTGCAGAAAAGCCGAAGGTGGCATTGAGAAAGGGCTGGGAGGGGTAGGGGAGAGGATGTTGGTTGGCTTATGCCAAAGTTAGGATTGCTGTACAGTAAAGTAAAAAGTCTCGAAAATTTACTTTAGGCTGACTAACCTTGACAGTTTGGTTTGAGGTAAGTGCTTCAGGTGCGCTGTAAATCATAGCTCCAGGAGCCACTGTCATGGTCTGCTGTATGAAATTAGCAGTGCCATAATCTGACACTTTGCCTCGCCATTGGTCACCTTGTCGCCATAGCAACACATTAGCACTGCTGACGTCCCGATGAATAATGGGTTCTGGTTTCTTCTGATGAAGGTAGTTCAGCGCGCGCGCTACATCCAGAGAAATGACGCGTATTTCGGTCTCGGAGAGTTGTCGCTGCTCCAACAAAGTGCGCAGACTTTTCTCCATCAGCTCGGTCACAAACAGAGGAGTTCCCTCGTCATTAGTGGCGCCGATAAACTGTAGTAAGTGAGGATGGCGGCACTTGGACGCAATATTCATTTCTCTCTCAAAAAGATGTATGTTGTAAGGGGAGAGAATCAACTCGTGGATTTGTTTCACTGCTACAGTACAGCCACAATACATTCCCTCATTGACACTTCCCCATCCTCCCTTCCCAAGGAATTTCTCTGTGATTTGAATTTCGTCGCGGGGAATAACCCAGTCACGTGTTCCCTGGCTGCGTAATCCACTTATTGTCTGCTGAGCTGATGAAAGACTTAACTGTAGTTCTGAAACTTGTCTTCGTGAATTTGCTAACTGCAGTCTCATCTCACTTAATTGTCTCTCAGAATTTTCCTCACGTTGCTGCATCTCCGCTAACTGCCTTTGTGAATTCTCTTCTCGTTGCTGTATCTCACTCAACTGCCTTTGTGAGTTTTCTTCGCGTTGCAGCATCTCTCTTAACTGCCTTTGTGAGTTATCTTCACGTTGCTGCATCTCTGTCAACTGCCTTTGTGAGTTTTGTTCACGTTGCTGCATCTCCGCTAACTGCCTTTGTGAATTCTCTTCTCGTTGCTGTATCTCACTCAACTGCCTTTGTGAGTTTTCTTCGCGTTGCAGCATCTCTCTTAACTGCCTTTGTGAGTTATCTTCACGTTGCTGCATCTCTGTCAACTGCCTTTGTGAGTTTTGTTCACGTTGCTGCATCTCCGCTAACTGCCTTTGTGAATTCTCTTCTCGTTGCTGTATCTCACTCAACTGCCTTTGTGAGTTTTCTTCGCGTTGCAGCATCTCTCTTAACTGCCTTTGTGAGTTATCTTCACGTTGCTGCATCTCTGTCAACTGCCTTTGTGAGTTTTGTTCACGTTGCTGCATCTCCGCTAACTGCCTTTGTGAATTCTCTTCTCGTTGCTGTATCTCACTCAACTGCCTTTGTGAGTTTTCTTCGCGTTGCAGCATCTCTCTTAACTGCCTTTGTGAGTTATCTTCACGTTGCTGCATCTCTGTCAACTGCCTTTGTGAGTTTTGTTCACGTTGCTGCATCTCCGCTAACTGCCTTTGTGAATTCTCTTCTCGTTGCTGTATCTCACTCAACTGCCTTTGTGAGTTTTCTTCGCGTTGCAGCATCTCTCTTAACTGCCTTTGTGAGTTATCTTCACGTTGCTGCATCTCTGTCAACTGCCTTTGTGAGTTTTGTTCACGTTGCTGCATCTCCGCTAACTGCCTTTGTGAATTCTCTTCTCGTTGCTGTATCTCACTCAACTGCCTTTGTGAGTTTTCTTCGCGTTGCAGCATCTCTCTTAACTGCCTTTGTGAGTTATCTTCACGTTGCTGCATCTCTGTCAACTGCCTTTGTGAGTTTTGTTCACGTTGCTGCATCTCCGCTAACTGCCTTTGTGAATTCTCTTCTCGTTGCTGTATCTCACTCAACTGCCTTTGTGAGTTTTCTTCGCGTTGCAGCATCTCTCTTAACTGCCTTTGTGAGTTATCTTCACGTTGCTGCATCTCTGTCAACTGCCTTTGTGAGTTTTGTTCACGTTGCTGCATCTCCGCTAACTGCCTTTGTGAATTCTCTTCTCGTTGCTGTATCTCACTCAACTGCCTCTGTGAGTTTTCTTCGCGTTGCAGCATCTCTCTTAACAGCCTTTGTGAGTTATCTTTACGTTGCTGCATCTCCGTCAACTGCCGTCGTGAGTTCTGTTCACGTTGCTGCATGTCTCTTAACCGTTGTTGCGCCTCTCTCATCTGCCTTTGCAAGTCCTCTTTGTCTCCCTGTATCTCTATCAACTGCCTTTGTAAATTTTCTGCCAGTTGTTTTATCATTTTCGACTGCTTCTGGAAGTTTTTTCCGCGCTGCTGACTCCATGGCCAAGGTGCGTTTTGAACCTGACTATCTCTTGATGGGGAGTGGATTGTTTGTCTTTGCAGCTTTTGTGCTTTTACTGTTATTGTTAAGGATAAAAAAAAAAACATAAAACATGTCAATTAAAGTCGCCACATTACAACAAGATAAATCCAAGCGTAATGGAAATAAATATGTAATGAGTACAAACTTCACTGGAATGATGCAGATAACGGAGAGTGAATGCTTGAAGCTGCGCGCGGGGGTGAGGGGTGGGGGAGGGGGTGGTGTTGGGGGCAGCAATTCGAAGAAACCACGTTATTTCATTCGTGAGCTTCGTTTCAAGTGATAAAAAAACTATAACATAAATCAGGAAACTTCAGCGTGTATTTTACTACACACCCAAGTTGGTGTGTATACCGTATTTATTCCATCAAACGGCGTTTATTAAACTTTAAGCGTTTCCAATGCGGCGTTTATTCAAGGGCTGCGTTTATTTCGAAATCACTTTTTAAATAACTGACAACAGTTATTGTAAATCTTTTGTAAATCTTATGTTGTTTAAAGGTTCCAACGTCTCTCTTATTTTGCTGAGATAGAATCGAAAATGTCTGGATGTGTAAATTACCAAGTTCTACCGAGGTTTATTATCCTCCAGTAAACATCGAATTCTTCTGATCAGGTGCGGCGTTTATTGGTAACTTTGCTTCGATCTGCGGCGTTTGGTCGAGGACGGCGATTATTTGAGAGCGCCGTTTAATCGAATAAATACGGTATGGTACCAATATTTGGCTTCGAACCTAGCCTCCAGTACAGGCGTATTTTGGGCGGGCGAAAGCTTCTTGTTTTTCAACATGGCGCTTCCGCGAGCAAATTAAAACATTCGCGCGCCCGAAGAAAACGCCTGCACTGCAGGCTACTTCCAATCATCCTGTGGTCGCTATTTTTTCACTATCCGCTTGTTAGAGTTCATCCCCTGAAGGTGGCCATTCCCTAGTGATCGCACTTTTTATGCTGTATTCATAATGTTAAGGTAAGGAGGGCTGTTAAGAGGACGCTTATTTAAAGGGGGCGCTCCTTTAATGGCCTGGAAGGAAGGTGCAAATCCGAACATGTCGGACATGGAATTTTTTTCCCTGTCATCTCTTGTTGTTCTCGTGTTGCATACTGGTTCTGTAGGCAAGCCAGAAAGGAAGTTAATAGTGCCAGAAAAACGCAAAAAGGCCATTGAAGACCAAAGGGTGTCACTTCGCTGCAGCTAATGAGGTGATTTTCTTACTACTCACTGTCATTAAACAGAGGTCTTACAATTATGTAAGTCAGTAACAACTTTGTATTATTTTAAAACGTCCAGCGATTTCCAAACTTAACCATCTTTAGTTGTGGTATAGGCACCGAATTAACTTTTTTTTGCGCAGGGATCTCATTAACTTGCGCAGGAATATGTTAACGCCGATGACGTCATAGCCTTTTGTATTTATCTCATGAGTAAAATGCGGAGGAATCTCATTATCTCTTAATGCAATAAAAACAATGGTATCACGTAGCCTAGACTGGTTTTAACCTGTTTATCATGCTCTAGTCTCATTCAACCGGCTTTGGTCATTTTTAGGAGGATGATGTCATAGTTTATTTTAAATTATGTGCGTCATATCCTTACTTGGTTATGATGACATTGTTTATTTGAATGGGTTGTATCCTTCTTGGGGTATGTTTATGTTCAATCCCACAATAGAACCAAAAGACCTGCCTAGACTTGCCCGGTCTCTACTAATCCTGATTGGCTAATGTAGAATCTATTATGTTTTCAAAATAAAACCGTGCTGCCTTTTCAAAGCCTTTTTTCTTGCAAATTAGTCTCTTTCAAGTGCATTTGTCGCTATCATCGGTCAATTTATCACAAGATGGTTCCTGATATTGTGGTAGATTCAAGCGCTACACTTCTGCTGACTGTCGATGAACTGGCACAAGTTCAGCGGCAAAGGATAGCAAGTCTTATCGGCCATTTGGTCCAGCCTACTTATGCCGCTATGATTGACGCACTCAGTTAGGAAAAGCTGAATCGCTGTTACGGTTGTGCTATTCAGCACCCAAGTCAAAGACAACATTCGTGCCTCGTGATGCATAAAGAGGACTTTTGGTTATATTACCGAAGAGATGTGGTGGAAAATTTTTATCTGAATGCTATCCTGAACACTACTGAAATTGTGTGCAATGCTCTTGGCGTCAAGCTTGGTCAGTCGTGAAAAATGTACGTCAGCGAGCAATCAAAGATGCCTTGGACCATGGTTTCTGGGATTAAACTCATTAGAAATGGTCCCTGTTCATTATTCGTCAATTAAAGAAGTTCTTCTAAACATGAAAGAGTTGGTGGACAATGTGCATCGCTACAAAGATAATGTGCACTTTTCTTACGACACTCGCACTGGTCTTCTTCAAAGATATGGATTATCCTTTGGGGTTTCCTCCTGAATACGACTCTAACGATCTTTTCATCTACTGTGATCTTATTCAACAAAAATATGTTGGCGATACACTTGTACCTTTGCATCGAATTGTTCTTGAAGAAGAAGAGGTCGGTCAACGAGTCAGTAAATTATTTATGCGCCCTTAATATTTACTTGTCAGTTGAAAGCAATTTGAAACAATCAAAGTCAATATAAAGACAGACACAGGGGCGTCTGTATCTTTTGAGTTTGGGGCAGGGTTGTTAACACTTCATTTTCGTCCATGTGCAGCTCTGTACTTTTAAAGATGACAAAACTCCACACTCCAAATTATAGTTCTACGAACATTACTACGCAGATCAAGCCAAACAAAAAGGAGGCAATTTACCAGCGTTTAACGGTGCTCGATTTCAGCCGGGTTATGGACTAGGGTCCATATTTAGAGGCCTGTTTCGCTGGGCGATGCGTCCACTTCAACAGGGTGCCAAGGTAATTGAAAAAAAAGCTCTACAAAAAGATGCCAATGTTGCCTAAGATGTTCTTGATGGAGATAATATTAAGACAGAAGTCCGCCAGCGCAACGAAAGCCCCCCAGTCTACCATCTCAGAATTCATTGTACGGATAATCAGGAGCTGGCAAAACATCTACAAAATAGAAAGCGCAAGGAGCCAAAATAATTTTGCTTCCAGGTAGGAAATCAAAAACATCTCCGCAGCATGTGAGGCCCGAAGAGAAATTTACTGTGTTGAAGTGAGGACGACCATTGTGCATCACGCGTCTCAAGAATGTACGAATATCCAAAGGGCAATGAATTTAGTACCACCTCATCAGAAACATCACAGACAGTGGCCCGATCAAATTTTATGTTTCGGGAACCGGAGATGAGTATTTGGACTTTGCATGTACTCAGTTATTAGCCAAGATCACAAAAGCGAATGGAACCGCCTTAGATGCCGATACACAAGTAGTTCCGTGAACCTCTTTTCGCCAATGGACGTTTCCTTGAACGAGTGATTGATCTCTACATCCATCAATACCTTAACTTGTCGCGCCATGATCAAAACCTCGCTAAACTACGGAGAAGAAGCCAAAACAGGTCAACTTTCTATGGCCATGTTTTACATGGTTAAATCTGGAAAAATGAATGTTCCAACCCTGGGGCTAAAGACGATGCTGCAAACATGGGGTTAAAGGTTCGCTATCATTTCACCAAAGAAAGTCATAGTGTGGATATGATGGGGCCCATTCACAGCGACATATTCTTTCAAGACCAGGTGATGCTAATTAGTGTGATTTTCAGCATCAAACGTAACCAAGCTAAGAATTCGTTTTGTCTAATTTCATCAGCAGCCCCTCCTAGTTTCAAGGTGGTAATCAAAGAAGCCATCTTGTTCATACGCAGGGTGAAATTGGCCTCCTCTATTATACTAGACCATGCAGCTGCACCAAAATACTCCAGCGTCAAGTACCACATTCACCGAATCGATTGCAAAGTGTGGCCTTTCCATGGGGATTCAGCAGTTTTACCCTGACTACATTGGGTCTCATCCCCAAATGAAATATGCTGGTATTAGTGGATACCGCGGCATATAATGGCACTTACAAAACTAACCTGTTCAACTTCCAACACTACAATCTAACTCAAGGGGGTGTCTATATTGACGGAGAACAAATTCCTTGGATTAACCCCTGTTCCTGAATACTGACTGTTCTAAGGCACTAGAAAGCTGATTAGTAGAAGTATGATTAAAATTGAAGCGAACCGCAACGTGTTCTTTGACTATACACCAATTAGAATGAACACTATTCAACTGACCTTATTTTCAGAAAGGACAAATTTACCCGAGGTGTATTTGAAGGAGTGTATCACTCAGGTAAACTTGCTGCAAGTATTCCAACGTTATCAGCCCGGTACATCGCCAATGTTGACAGAAGTGACAAGCCAGGCTCGAGTGGGGTGGCATTTTATCTCACCAAGAGCAAGAGGGAGAATTTTTTCATTGTTATGGATCACCTCCGAGCAATTATTAAAAACAACAATTCAGGCCGGTGGATATTCAAAACTGTCACATTGCAGGGCGTAAATTCAAAAGTGTATGGGCATTAATGCTTGTATTATGCTTTATTTCGTAGTCGCCAAATAAGTATGAGTACCGTTGTTCTTCGCTTTTCAAACAGTAAACGACAAAATGATATTGTTGTAAAACGATTTATTGAAAAAATAATTCCTTTAAGATTTTCCAAGTATCGTTCCACTAAAAAACAGACACCATGTAACTTCATTTTAACACATTTTGTTGAGTGATCAAAATAAAGCTGTGTTACAATAAAAACAGTCTTACATAAAAGTATTTATAACTATAACCAGCGAACAGCTTCTGGACGCGGACTCTGAACTCTTCGCCTCTGCTTTTTCAAAGGAGAAAACGTCACGGGTGGGGTAGGTAGCCAACGGGACGGACTTTCTGGGGTCTCCTCTCTCACTATTGCTTAAGATAGTTTAAAAACTATCTTATGACACTGAAGTTGCAAAATACGTATCAAGTTGTCGGTAATGTCTATTCGTACCAGGCCCCTTGGAAACACGGACTACCCCGTGGTTCAAATCCTTTTTGGTGACGCAACGTGTCGTTGAACACATGCGAACCACAGATTGGTTTGTTTTCATACAGCAGCTCTCCTTTATCATTCCAATGTAACATATCTTGGTGGGCTTTAATTTTATCCAACAACTTTGTAAATTTTGGGTACACTTTTCATGATGTCTTGCTCTATTGCTGTTTGAAGAGATTTTTTCTTCATCTGGTTTGGGGATTACTGTGGTTTTACGGGCCGTTAATAACTTCACATGGAGAGGTTGGCCTTTCTGCTGATCGTAGTAAGTCAAGTACCGCTGCAACAACTGATTGTAAAGCTTCGCTTTTTCCTCCTCATCAAGCTATTCCCTTGCTAAAATATCCCTCATTTCACCATCCAAACTTTTTTAACAGTTTGTGTTACAGGAGGTGCTAATATCTACTGGCGTTGTTGCAAACGTTCCAAGGTGTTCTTGGGGATGAGAATCATCCACCTTGGAAAGGATCGAGGTCAACAAACGATGATCGGGAGGTAGGAAATCAATTTAAATTTCAAGTAATGGGAAAACAAATAAATAATTTTGTTAGAGCGTGACGTGATGGAAACAAATGTGAAAAAATTGATGAAAAGCTCAATTGCTTTAGGAGATATAGCATCTTAAAATGTGGTTATCAAGTCAAAGCTTTATAACTCTATTACCATCGTGCTCTTTATAAATTATATATTTGTTTTGCCATATTTGAAATTTTAATTTTGCTGTCAATTTTGTGACGTAAAATTTGGAAGGGTTCATCTCATTGTAGGCCGGTTGATATATCCCATAACACCAAATGACATTTCCAGGAGCTCCGCCTAGAAATTCTTTTCCAGATTCCAACCGGCGTTTGACAAATTGACTTTTTCCACAACAAGTAGGAATGATTCCATCTCGGTCTCATTATGACAAATGTGGGTTTACATCACTGCTTTGCGTGACAATTCACGGCTAATTATGCTTCCAAGAATGCAGAGATGCATCTGAAATCTACAACTACCAACGGATGAAATTTTCCAATAATAAATTCATTTATGGAATCGTGGGACTTAAGAGAATCTTGGAATCTTAACCTGTCTTGATTGTAAATAAACCTGGAGTGCGCTTATCATCAGCTTTGTGCTTTAGTGTGTCTGTTCTAGGAAGCCAGTTGGCCTTCTCCTTGTCTTTCAAATTCTTCCTTTAGCTCTGGCTTTACTACGTTTTTTACCGATGATACAGCGACTGCAATATAGGTAGAGTCAGTATCCATTTCATTATCTCTTTTCTGAAGAGATAATACGAATCTTTATTTTTCTCGTCAAATAAGGAGAAGAAGATACTAGGTTCCAGGGTAGTGAAAAAGTACGTCAAGGTAACCCTGGGGATATAGATGCCTTGTCTTAACACGTCGGTGTTTTTTTTTCTTTCCACAAAGCCCACATCTTTTCCAGGGTCTCACAAAGGGGTTGCACATCTAGGTTATTATACAAATTCATAAAACTGTGAAAAGTCTGCACATTGTCGTTGGACCAGACTTTTTGGCTGTACTTGTGGTCTTGTTCAGTAATGTTCTTGTTTTATGAAGAAGAGAAGGATGCTGTGACTCGTCAAGAGAATGTACCTATTCATATGGAAAGAGCCTTTCAGTTTGAGAACACTCTTGGGCCTTGAGAAACTTGTCGTAACTGAATCCAGGCGCCAGAAAGTTGGAGACATCAAGAAAACGGAGATAGCAGATGAAGTTATGGTTACGCTTGATGGTAAATGGAACACCTTCCTGAGCCAGAACGAGAAACAGAAATTCTTTGATCCCATTCAAGTCATATTTTCCAGAATAGAAGCCCAGGAAAGGAAGTTCTTGCACATATTTTTGGAATCGGTCTCTTCGTTTTTTGAGAGGATGAACTGTTTCCTTCTTGGGACCAGAGCTGCTTGTTTCATCATCATGATGATAGTTATGGCCCTGCTTATCCTGGCGTTCGCGATCGAAGGCCCGACACCTTATTATTCGTCCACATCATTACCGTTGAACACACGATCCTCCTCGGTTTCACATTCAATCAAAAGTCATGACTCAAACTCGCAATTCGTGAATGACGCTTGGAGGGGGGGGGGGGGGGGGGGTAAAAGGGTTTTACACGTTTAGACAATAAAAAACCCAACACCAACCAAATTGCTCCTCGAGAAATGTCTACCAATAAAAACACAACAAGGACATTATCATACCCAAATAAGGAAACGACCCATACAAATAAACAATAAAAAGGATATTACGCACATGTTTTAAATAAACCATGATATCATCCGCCTGAAAAATACCTAACACCGGTTAAGAGCATGATAAACAGGGGAAAACCGGTCTAGGCTACGTGATTCTATTGATTCTATTGTATTAAGAATACAAAAGATGGGACATAATGAGATGACAAAATACTATGACGCCAACGACGGTAATATATTCCAGCGCAAAAAAGGTTAATCCGGTGCCTTTACCACTACTGTCTTTTGTTCTCTCTTTCACACTAAGAATAAAAGGCGCGTTCGCTTGATCACACTTCGAAAACTAACTGCGCAGAGATGCCTTACACTAGGATGTTAAATCCGCTAAGAATGTAAGTGTTCTTAAGTAAAACATGTCAAAACAAAAGCAATCTCTCGCGTTAATTCTGTTTATTCTTCTTCTGGAAAACGGAAAACGAACGCAACCATAGATAACTTCGACCACCAACAAATTGTACTCGACGTTCTACCTCATACAACTTAACAGTATTGCTTCTTGGTCAGTTGGCGAAAAAACTGTCGAATCTTTGGTGATTTAGTCAAAGTCTTTCGCTAGTATTACGGTTTCTGTATGAAGAAAGTCAGTTTAATGTTTTTCACATAGAGTTGCTTACCTTTCGTACCTTTCACTATTCCAGCGCTTCCATCCTGTTTATCCTAAGAAGTATAACGTTAAAAATACGCTATTACTATCCAGAAATTTGAACTGCGAAGAAAAACTTTTCAGTTCAAAAAAAATAGACCATTAGAACTATATACACAACTTAACAGTTGGGATAATGCTTAAAAAAACGTAAGCGGGTAAGAACTAGATTTGAACACAGATCCTGTCATCCTATCAGTCCAGTGCTCTAACCAACTGAGCTATAAAGCAAACTGGCAGCTAGTCATATTGTGGATTCGTAAATTACCCGTAAAGAATGACAATATGAAAGATAATAAAACTAATTTATATATTTGAGTTGCGGAATATAGATTTTATATGGAACAATCGTAGAGTCATAACTTTACTCCTGCTCGTTCAAGTCTCTCTCATTGCTTTAGTTGTATAAGTGCAATGGTCTTTCTCATGTTAAAAATACCGAATGTTTCGATCGGCACTATCATTGCCGAAGTTATCGTACTAGTCAGATTCAGAATTAGCCTGAATTTCATCCGATTGATTCGAGTCGTTTTCTCCTCTCAGCGACTTCTGAATTGACCGGCCGTTAATGCCGTTCAGTGACGTCATCACTATCTGAAAACCGGGTAGTGATTTTGATCGGTTAATTGTCTAAACGTTCGCATAATTATGCATAATAATGAGAAATTTTAGCGGGATTGTAGCTTGATATTCATCGGATTACATCCCTGGTATGCTTGCGTGGAGTTCAAACTTTTCGATAATGTTTATCGTAAAACGAGCAAAATTGCCCTCCTCTTCGAAACTGAAATGCTAAATTGAACTGCAAATGAAGAATCATTGCGGAGAGTCGGTAGGCTTTTCATTTAGAGCCGCTTTGTGGTTTCGGCAGTGATTTTGTTTACGCGAAGTTGATGTAATTCGATCTTCTAGCTATTTTCACCGTCAAGTGTAATGATTCTGTTAGCTTTTCTTTCTTGTTTCCATCTTTTCTAAATCGCATCACTTCTGTTTCGCATACAAAATGAGATGTAAAACCGTCCGATTCCTCTTTTCAAAAAACCGGCTACTGGATCAATAAAATATTGGTAATGTCTGAATTCTGCCATTTCAAAATGGCTGTTGTTAAGTGGTAATTAAACTTCGTGTCGAGTGATTTTTGTCTGAAATCATACTTCTGAGTTCAAATCCAGCTCGGCCGAAGATTACGAGCATCTCTTTGTGATTTATCAACAACTGGACACGAAATTGCAAACAATTAACGATTACGACCAGCAAATCCTAACTGTGTGTAATGTGAAAGATATCGAGGCCGAGATAGACTATTCTCAACGAGCTATAGAAAAGGTTATGGCATGCAAACGAAAAATCGATTTGAAGTTGAAACAAAAATGAAGTGGTTCAGGAGTCAATCACAGCGAAAGTTTTTAGAGTAGAGGTCGAGTTCCTGCGGGCACAAGTCAAGCGATAGCTAAACTACCGAAATTAACTTTGCCCAAATTTCGAGCAAAATTCACAAAATGTAACACTTTCTGGGACAGTTTTCAATTCGCCGTTCATGACAACCCAGAAATTTCTCACAAGACAAGTGGATAAATTCAACTATCTCAACACAGTGTTAGAGGGACCGGCGGCAAGATCCATTGCTGGATTAACATTGACAGCCTCGAATTACGAGAACGCCGTGGGAATTCTTCAGAATCGCTTCGGCAAAACACAGCAGATTATTACCGCGCATATGGACGAATTGATTAAAATAACAACATGCCACAACCATCGTCCAACGTCGCTAAGATATGTTTTCGACCAGCTAAGTGTTCCCACACGAGGCCTAGATTCGTTAGGTGCATCTCTTGGGCAATATGGAAGCTTGTTGATCCCGATAATTATGTCCAAACTACCTAATGAAATTCGACTTCAAGTGGTCCGAAACTCAACAGATGAAGTATGGAAAATCGAAGATCTGTTACTAACGATTAAGAAAGAAGTTGAAGCTTGAGAAACTAGCAAGCAAGTAAAAACAAGTGAAAACAACTGCAAGTCCTCTACTGGAAGACCGCCAATTCCTACCGCAAGCGCGTTGTTTGCCAAGCAAAATGGCGGGAAGAATATTCCTCGATGTGTTTATGGCAAGGAATTGCATTATTCTGCTTCCTGTGAAAAGATTCAAAATCTTTTTCAACGAAGGAAATTTTGATGAAAGAACGAAGATGTTTGAAGTGTTTGGCTTCAGGTCATATTGCGAGTTGGTGCCAAAATGAGAACGTTTGCCACCATTGTAAACAACGCAGCCATCATCAGTCAATTTGCCCGACGCTTTCACCTTGTGACAGCAGCGAAAAGAAGAGCAACCAACCTGAAGAGGATATTACCAACACAACTAACACTGTTAGAAACAAAGGAACAGTTCTTCTTCAGACAGCGAAGGGTATTGCCTTTAATGAGAACAACTCGAAATCGTCGCACGTGCGTATATTGTTTGACAATGGAAGCCAGCGAAGTTACATAACAAGCAATTTGAAGTCAAAGTTGAATTTGAAGCTTATGGAAATTGAGACACTACCCTGCAACACCTTTGGAGGGAATTCATTTCAAAAGCAAAGCTGCAAACTCGTTAGACTCAGACTTAAAAATCATGTTGGCGAAGAAATCGAAATTACCGCGTTGAGTTACCCTACTATTTGCTCACCATTGCCTTCAAAGGTTAAAGTAAACTATCCTCATTTGGAGGGTCTAGCTCTAGCGGATAGTTTGGATGACAGTTGTGGAGACATTGATATCCTTATTGGATCAGACTATTATTGGGATTTGGTCAGTGGTGAAACAAATCGAGGCGATTCTCGTCCAACAGCAGTCTCTTCCATATTTGGCTGGCTTCTATCTGGTCCCTTGCGTGACTCCGTGACAGTAGATTCAATTTCTTCAAATTTGATCATTTCAGGGGAATGTCCCTTTGCTGTTCACAAAGATGAAGAATTGGTAAACACCATAGAAAAATTCTGGAAAACTGAATCCACTGGAATACAAAGTGAAGAGTCAGATACTTGCCAATCTGTCAAAGAATTTGTGAACGTTAGACACAATGGACAGCGATACGAAGTTGAACTTCCATTTTTTATTCCCTACAACTACAATCGCTGCCACAACCGCCTAAAATCTATGCACTTCAAGTTGAGCAAGACTCCAGACATATTACGCAAATATGAGAACATAATTCAAGAGCAACTGGCAGCAAGAATACCAAATCAGTCATCTGAAGAGTTAAATAACGAGGACGTGCATTATTTGCCGCACCATGGGGTTATTCGAAAGAATCGAGAAACCACGATACTCCATATAGTTTATGATGGGTCCGCAAAGTCGCCAGGACATCAACTTTCCCTCAATGACTGTCTACCAACTGGCCCGAATTACATAACGCAACTGGCAGATGTACTTGTGAGATTTCGCTGGAATCGAATCACAATTTCTGCAGACATTGAGAAAGCGGTCTTAACAAGAGAATCAGAGGAACATGCTTCGGTTCCTATGGTTGAAAGACCGTTATGTTCTTGATTCAGAGGTTATTCAATTGCGATTTTGTAGACTTGTGTTTGGGCTGAGGCCCTCACCATCCATTCTAGGAGCCACTTTGACACATCACTTAGAAGCCCATGGAGATTCACATGCTGAGTTAGTTGAGTTGATAAAGAAATCACTTTATGTCGATGACCTTTTGACTGGCGCTGACAATGTTTAAGAAGGACTTTAACTTTACCAGGAATCAAAGGAACTGATGGCCAAAGGAGCTTTTAACTTACGAAAATGGAACTCAAATTCTAATGAACTGCTTCAGCTCATCAACAACAAGGATGAAAGTGTAGCGCAAACAAAAACTGTACAGCCAAATGCAGTAGTCGAGGAAGAAGATAAATCTTTTATCAAGTCCACTGTTTGACCAACCTGAACAGCAGATACACTAGTCAAGACTCTCGGCGTTTGTTGGAACACGGCAACACATGAAATTTCATTCGACTTTACTGAGCTCATCGAGTCTGCAAACACAATGCAAGCCACCAAGAGATCACTGCTTCAGTTAGAAGCCAAAGTGTTTGATCCTTTTGGACTTTTGAGTCCGTTCACTATCACAATGAAATTTCAGTTTCAGTCTCTTTGAGTGGACAAGGTAGACTAGGGTGTTGAATTGCAAGGAAATCATCAGCGAATGTGGAAGGACTTTGTGTCTGGCTTGGTACAATTGAATGGTGTGAGAATTGTTATTTACTTCTACTTCCACACCAATTGATATTCAGATTCATACTTTTAGTGACGCATCAAAGAAGGCCTATACTGCTGCTGTTTATTTACGTTCAGAATACGAGGATGGTAGAGTGGAAGTTAGACTGCTTTCTTCAAAGATGAGAGCGGCACCCATCAAACAGCAGACAATACCAAGGTTAGAACTGCTTGGTGCACTGATCTCAGCAAGACTTGTCAGTACCTTATTGTGACTTCCATGCAAAATAAGGCCGGCATTCTGGGTGAATTCTACTGCAGCCCTTCGTTGGATCCGACATGACAAACTGTCGAAACAGTACATTCAAAGTCGCGTGCAAGAAATTTGCAAAATCGTCCCCGAAGCTTCATGGAAACACTGCTCGGGTGATCTATCCCGTCGTGGCCTCACTGCAAAGGGACTTTTCGAGAACTCACTCTGGTGGAGTGGTCCTCAATTTATCAGAGATCCAGAGAATCATCGGCCCAATACATCACAAGGGCAGACTGATGACGAATAAGCCATGGCCCAATTAGGGAAATGTTCCCCCGATGTGACTCATTCGCTTGTAAACTGTCAAGAACATACTCCCGTGGTAGTTTTTATTGCAGTTATTGACAAGAAGAGGCACAGCTCGCTAACACGATTGCTTCGCGTTTCAGCTTATGTCTCGCGTTTTATTGGGAACCTCAAAGCAAAACTGTCAGGCAAAACCAACCAAGTAGTTCAAGAGTTGAGCGCTACCGAGGTCAAACAAGCCGAATGGTATTGGATAAAGACCATTCAATCAAGCAGTTTTGAAGATGAGATTAAGTTCCTGACAAAGAAATCTCAGTTATTACCCCCGCCAAGAGTCAAGAAGTTTGGATTATACCTAGATGACGTTGGCATCCTAAGGTGTAAAGGAAGATTGAACAATGCAGACCTTCCCATCACCAGTAAGAATCCTGTTTTGTTGCCTTCGAAGAATGACTTTGTAAACCTAATGATAAAAGATGTTCATCACAAAATCAAACACAGTGGAATGAGCCACACGCTGACAACTTTAAGGGAACGTTACTGGATTCTGTGAGTGCGTGAAGCAACAAAGAGAATCATTAAACATTGCATCATTTGTAGAAAGTTGGACAGGGTTCCATTCAAACCTCAAACACCAGACCTACCTGACGTGGGCGTGGTTGATGCCCCTCCGTTCACACTTACTTGCTTGGATTTCGCTGGACCCCTTTATATCGCAAGTTCAAAGGAAGGACAGGCAAACGAAGTTTCTCAAAAAGCTTACATCTGTTTATACACATGTGCATCAACACGTGCTATCCATTTAGAGTGGTTATGTTATCTGAGTGTCAAGTCTTTCCTTCAATCGTTTCGTCGATTTGCAAGTAGACGAGGTCTACCCTCAACTCTGTTGTCTGATAATGCAAAAACGTTTACGGCTGGTTCTAAGGAAGTGAAGTTAAGCGCTACGTTTCCAACAACGTTGTGGAACGCGCCCCCTGGTGGGGGGATTCTGGGAAGGGCTGATTCAAAGTGTGAAAAAATGCCTCAAGAAAACAGTGTGGAGAACATCACTCGACTACGATGAACTGAATACCGTGCTTGTTGAAACAGAGAGTATCATTAACTCCAGGTCACTCACCTATATTTATGGCGATGATGAGTCTATTTCACACCCGCTGACACCATCTCATTTGATCAATTTTCGCAAAATCAATTTGGTCTCCGATGACGAGCATTTTGAAATAATCAGCACACACATCACTGCAACAAGAAGACAGCAACACCACAAACAGCTCTTAGAACAGTTCGCCAAACAGTGGAGACACAAGTACTGGCTGAATTTACGAGAGAGGACGACAACAAAGTCTGCAAATGGTAACCCCTCTCTCGTTCGTGTCGGTCACATTAATATTGTCATCCTCAAAAATGACTCCACTTCCAGAGCATTTTGAAAACTAGAAAAGGTAGAAGAACTTCTACCAGGCAATGATGGAGGGATTAGAGCGGCTATTGTCAAGGTACCACGCATCAACGGAAAGAGCCTGCTTCTAAAAAGAGTGGTCCTACACTTAATTCCTATCGAGGTACAAGCAGAATCGACAGACAAACAAGTGCCGGGTCATTCAAGTATCCCACTGCAGGGATCACAACCAGTAGTTGACAGTAATCCACCTACAGGGTGACCACGCCGGAATGCAGCAGTCGCCGAGAAATCCTTTGAAGAGAACTTTTGAGACTTTGACTTTGAGATTATTTGACCACTGAAGTGCCAAAAGTGGGGAGTGTGAGAATCATTTGATTGACATTTTGATCGTAAACATTTTGTTATTCCTTTAATGGCGTGATAAACATATATCACATGACTAGTTTTACCTGTGCTTATTCGGCATGTCTTCGCGTTAGTTTTTGGTTGATTGTATGCGAGAATTCGAGAGTTAAATTGTGACGATTTGTACTGGTTTCAGATTAGGATTAAAGCGTTGAAATTACAACCAGCCAGTTTCCATTTCTTACAAAGGTTTCTTCAAATAACTACATCATTCATGTCAGATAAAACAACCCATTGAATGAAACAGAAACTTACTATTGTACGCGGCCGCTAGGCAGCGCAAAAATATAAAAATACAGAAGTTGCTGTCAGCCCACTGGCAAAAAATAGCGTAAAGATAAAAAACTCACCATTGAAGAGGAGTACGAGCTGCAATCCAAACAAAAAGTAAAAACAGATGTTATTATTTGAATTTCAGGTAGTTCAATTCTCTGAACACAGCTTTTCAATCATGATCAATGGATGACAGATGTATACTTATACAGCCCCATGTACAATATTAACAGATCCACAAAGGGACGTGGTTAAATACCTCTGTCTTCTTTCTCGGGGCCAGGTACCATCTTCATTCTTTTTCTCTATAATAAGAACCTTGGAAGAAACAGCAACAACAATAATTTAGCGATTTGTTCTGTTACACTCAACTTTCTGTGAAGTTATT
>BOPM01001081.1:28122-43122 GCA_022179025.1 Porites australiensis | reverse complement strand
TACAACCTCTCGGTAATGAGCGATTCAACCTCAGAAGCGCGGTAACAAGCCCGGAGGCAAGACGGGACTTGAAGGCAGGGGGCTTTTGGTCTCGTGGATTTTTTCGACGTCAGAGCACTGCTTGTTAACTCCAAGTGTAACCAGGGAAAAGTAACATCCACAATCTTTAAGGAGCAGGAGGAGGGGGAAAAGCGGAAGTACCAACAGAGGGTACTGGACGTTGAAATGGGATATTTCACTCCCCTAGTTTTTGGAATCAACGGTGGGATGGGAGCCGACTGCAACTGCTTTCTCAAACGCCTAGCCGAGAAGCTCTCAGAAAAGAATGAGGAACCTTATGACATTACTATTACTTGGATTAGAAAATTGCTTTCTTTTGGGATTTTAAGGTCAGTACACACATGCGTAAGAGGTTCCAGGACACCCTTCCACAAAATTCCACAAGGGGATTTTATTGATGACTGCCGCTTAAACGCCGGCCAAGCGTGTGTCCGCTAATTTTAGATAGTGATAATGGCGTGAGCTTGTAAGTTAGCATTTTAGGATCTTTTTAATATTTTTATTTCATCAAAATTTTAGTCTATGATAGTGGAATGTATATTGGTCATATGATGACTGCCGCTTAAAAGCTAGCCAAGCGTGTGTCCGCTAATTTTAGAAAGTCGATAATGGCATGAGCTTGTAAATTAGTGCTTTAGGATCTTTTAATATTGTTATTTCATCAAAATTTTAGTCTATGATAGTGGAATGTAAATTGGTCATATGTTAATTAAGTTTTTTTTCATAATAATAATAATAATAATAATAATAATTTTATAATAAAATAATTTTATTGATAAGAATGCTAATTTACAATTTATTCGCTTAAAGAAACTATTCCGTCAAAACGATTCAAAAGAACACTTAGTTTTGATTAGAAAAAAATCATTTAATCAAAATAATTATCGCGAATCAAAAACATTTCATTTCAATTAAAAAAATCCATTTCGATTAAGAAAACTATTTTCAAGGTTAAACTCAGTTTTACTCTCGGTCAGACCGGGGGTAGCTGTCTAGCTGTTGTCTTCTGGGTTTTGAGCCTCTCAAGCATAGTATCACAGAGCGTACGATGGTGAAAGACTCTTTAGCTCTTATCCAGGAAATTGTGCTTGAGTAACTTTCTCCTTTCTTATCTGCGCTCAGCTCCGCAAGTCTGCTGTGGTACTTAACACACTCATCCGCTATTCCGCCTGTGGTCGTGAAAACTAGGGGAGTGACGTTCGCTGTTCCATCTCCATTACACTTTCCGCATACTGCCTCTTCTTGTCGTTCTCATGCTTCTTGTAGATCTGCTTAGGAGTCAAGCCTCTGTAAACGTCTGCATTAGGGTAACACTCCCGAACGTCGAAGAATGCAGATCTCTCTCTCCCAAGAGCCTCGAGCATGAATATCCAAATGGGCATCAGGGGATTTGTTAGCGCCATGATTTAATGTCTCCCCAGTAACCTCCTGAAGGACCGGCTCTACATCCACATCATTACAGACCATCTTAAGCATCTCTGCTTCCAAATCAAGCAGTTCGCTATGGCGCTGGATAATGAACCCCCCACGCTGACAAACCATTGCGTGATCCACGCTAAATTGATCACCGCATGCGCAGTTTATGGGCGTGTCCATTATTTCCCAGTTGTAACGTAACTTGATTGCATCTCTAAATTCCTTCTTATTCAGATTGTAGTCCAGCTATTTGAGGGTAATCACAGTCAGCCAATTTGATGATCCCTTCTCTGTAGCAAACTCAACAGCTCGCTTAGCTTTTGTCGGCAGGGAGTTCCTCACCTGCTCCAGCCTCTCCCTTCGACAGTCGTCTTTTTGTTTTCGTGTGCTCAGTTGCAATGTTCGAATTTCTGAGGCATCTGGAGGCTAGTGCTCTTGCTCAACAATTCGACTCATGAGCGGATTAGTAACTTTGATTGAAGCCTAGTATTCAGAAGATTAGGTCACTACAGGATCTGTGAATCCACAGCCTCCCACGCGCACAGGGAAACCAACAAGGTCGTGCTCTACTTTAGTAACTGTATGGTCAGTAACAGCTGGTATGAGAACCTCATTTACCACGCGCTCGAGTGGCTCTAGTACTTCTGCAATACCTGGTAATGTTCTAAGGAAATATGTCCAACAGTGCCGCAGAGCGAAAGTGAAGGCTGCATAGCTTGCTTCAGGGTGTGATATGGCGAACTCTGCGAGTTTAGTAACTTCATTGACCCATTCCCCAACATATTCTTCAAGAAACGATCAAGATCCTAGAGCAGCGCTTCAGTGCTTGTGGCCCTCCACGGTGACGTTAATAGCAGTACCCCTAACCACCTCCCTAGAGGCCTGTTCTCGTTCTGGTTTGATGATCAACCAACATTTCTAGGCATTAGGGAAATAACCAAGCGCAGGATCACTCTCTGATAGTTCATCCCACCATTTCCTCACGTCTTGCATGGAACCACTTCCGGTTGAATCATCAGCAAACCAATAGTGCTTTGCTGCGCTTGAGACGTGCAGTCGCGTTAAAAGTGGTTGAAGACTCCTGGCGTATAGGCTCATGGCCAGAGGGTCACCCTGTCTGGTGCCCTCTGCTGATATTATATTAGTTCTTCACCGTCACTGTAATGAAAAGACGAGCAGGTTGTCTATAGGTGTGTATCACGTAAGTAGCCAGGGTCCGACGGATGTTATTAATAATAATAATAATAATAATAATAATAATAACATATTTTAACAGGATGACGATTTCAGCTATATATAACTATATTCGAAACTGGAACAAAAACTATATATGAAACTGGGATAACATTATATATAATCAATAAAAAGGTTAGCCCCGTTACGTACGAAAATGGGATAGAACTATATACGAAACTGGGATAAACTTATCTACAACCATTAAAATAGGGTAGTCCCCTATTAAAAAGGGCTCGCTTAGTCGACTCGAGATTGACTTTATCAGTGGATAACTTATGCTTAGACCTAATGTAATTGGTATGAACATCATAAGTAACTTGCCGTTGAAAATAATCTGAGAAATAACTTGGAGCTTGGCCATCAAGACAATTCTTGACAAGCTTGACGATATGTTTCTCTCTTCTCCTCATAGGAGGGTCTCAACCAAGACCGGAAGTCATATCTTCAGTGGACAAATGTACTGTCTTTAACACTATTCAAGAAGCACGTCTGTTCAGGCGTTCCAACTCTTCTTCATTTCCATTACCACAGCCATTAAAAGAAACACACTAGTACTCCAAATTTTGCAGTATCATCGATTTATACAATCGTTTCGATGCTTCAGTTGTTTATGATGATCTGTTTCTTGAGAACATCCCCAGCGTTTTAGAAGCTTTCATATTTACACAGTCAATATGCAAATTAAAGAGAAGACTGTTGTCCAAAACTACACCTAGGTATTTAAAGGCATCACAATGTTTCACAGATTCCCCTCCCAACGTTATATCAGCCCCATCGATGTCTTAGCGACATAGTCTCTGGTGGGTGCCAAAAACCACAAACTCAGTCTTCTTTCAATTCAAAATCAGTTTATTTGTAGAACGCCACTAAGATAGATTAATAGGTTCCATATTTAGCTGTAACTCAATTTCTGATATTTTGTGCAGCTGAGAAAAAGATAGCTGTGTCATCAGTATATATTGTACATCATAACTTTACAGACATTAACACAGGTAGGTAGGCCATTACTATACAATATAAATAAAACCGGATCCAGGATCAGTACTCCCTTAAAGCCTCCACTTAGGACAGCCGGCTTTGGGACCCGAAAGCTCGTTATCCAGGGAGACAGCTTGAAAGCTGTCGGATAGATAGCTTGTAAACCAACTAGTCCAATTTTCTCCAAAGCCAAATCTTTTCAATTTTGATAGGAGTTCCTTATAAGTCACAGAATCAAAGGCCTTCTTCAGATCTATGAACGGGGCACCCGTTAACTTTTCTGAATGTGCACTTCTTCTAATCTCAACGGTGAAATAGATCACAGCACTCTCCGTTGAATGGTGTTGTCTGAACCCTGACTGAACTGGATTCAGAAGGTGAAACCTCGGCAGGTACCGTTGTAGTTTACGTTGTCCATACTTTCATAGAGGAACCACGCCGGCCATCTTCCAATCACATGGAACAATTCCAGTACTAAGCGATAAGTTTACAAGAAATGTCACCGTGGAAGCGATAACCGAAGCGCCGTCTTTCAAAAACCAAGCCGAAGTCTTATGTAAACCAGTGGCCTTTTTCACTTTTAAGTCCTTTAGTTGCTTAAAAATAAAGGTCTCGGAAACTGGTTCAAGCATAAAACTTTCATTTGTAAACTTTTCATCAGAGGCCAAGAATAGTAGTTGGTTGAATGGATTCCAGGAGTTTGCACACAGTGTTCGTAAAAAAGAAGTTAAATTTCTCAACAATAGTTGATTTATTAGTGATGGTTTCACAATCGTCCGTTATAATAGATTGAACAGTCAACGATTTTCTCTTTTTATTTGGGAAAATGCTCCTCATAGTGTTCCAAAATGATTTCGGGTTGGCCAAATTATCCTGAGTCTCGTTTCTCTGATAACGACGCTTTCCCAACTTTGATCCCGTTAGAAACTTGATTTCGTAATCGCCGATACTCCAGTCGACCTCAAATCCAGTTTTCCTCGCTTTCCTTAGAAAAGAATCATGTTCATTCATAAGCTATTTTGTTGCAGATGTTAACCATGGACATTTGATTCTCCTAAACACTTTATGGCGAATAGGAGCATGTTTATTACAAACCGACAGAAATAACTCCTTCCATTTTGACCAAGCGGAGTTTACATTCCTTACATTCCATTACTGTACACATCATCCCAGGCATCGCAGTTCACCTGCATAATAACCAATCAGCGTTCCAGTTAATTCTTTCAAGCGGGGGGTCATGTAGACCATCTGAGGGGTCACCAAGACCACGTGCTAATTTTTTTCGTTATATTTAACTTAACACTTACATGTCACTTGTCGGGTCAGGAAGCCTTCTGAGACCCGTCTCTTATCTGGAACACTAACCAATGCGACTTAAGGAAACCAAATTTCTGTACTGCCCAGCAGCATCCAGTTCAGAAAGCCACGATGCGGGTGTGGCAGCTGTAATGGTACCTTTTTGTACCATTATCTGTAGTTGACTGTAGAAGTACCTAATGCTTGGTTGACCAATGTGTGGTCATTCAGTTACCTATTCCACGCCATACAGGCATGTTGAAATAAATACTTCTTGGTTCTGTTAGGTAAAGTTTAGGAAAATATTGTTTTCCACTTACATTAAATACATAAATACATCGGTTTTCACGTGAACAGAATAAAGATTTTTACGTCTCGCAGGTACAAAGTAAAACAAAGTAGTTTGTCGTTCAAAGGCATGCTTAAGGAGTAATCATACCAGCCTCATAAAGAAGCTAAGTATGTTGTGTTGTACTCGTCTCCCACTAGGGCTAACGGGATTGTCTAGTATATTACATTTATTTTAGAAGTTTGTTTTCTTGACTTCTATAATGTGGAGGGCGACATTTTTCTCAGAGGTGGTACGCAGCGAGTAAGAAATATGACATCACTCCAACCACCAAAGTTTTTGTAAAATAAAATAGTGTTCGCCTGTCAACCAGCCCGGTAACACCGTCTTATGGGCAAAAATGTCTCAATCACACACTGAAAAACACTTACGACACATCGACATTTTGCTAAGGGGAAAACACCTCTCAAATTACTGTATGTTCTTATTCTATGGCCGCCTCGTCAGTCTCACATTTTTTTCACCGCTGGCTCGTTGGTACAGTAAACTCACACAAGGACAGAAAAACAAATCCAACTGGTAGTCACAGGAAGGACTTGTGCCAAGGGCCACTGTGTTGAAATCAGCGCCCTTCTTAACCACCTCATCATGCTGCATTCCATGAGAACTTAACACAAGAAAGCCCCCTATAATCGAGACAGTTAAATTCCTGAAAATAAATGTGATCATCTCAGTTAAATGAACAACCTAATTAAAGCGGTTTCCCCTGGTTTACTTCTGATCAATATGTACCTGTCCTTGATAAAGACCAGCATTCTTCACTGTTTGTTCCATATTAGCATGAGGGCCATACGTGCCTGCCATGTACTTGCTCCACAATCTTGTTTCAGTGTCCTCTGCTATCTTAAAAAAGTTTTTCATTTCAGACCTAACGTGACCTAAAAAGCAAAATACAAATTATACGACATTCCTTAGATCTCTTTTACCTACCACCATGCAATCACTGTCCCTACTTATGAACACAGGGTTTGTGCTGTTTGTTCTTTTGTTTTTTGTCACAAATAAAATATGTCATGGAGCTAATTACCTGGTACACATAAATCTATAAATCAATCAAATTATCAACCAATAATTATTGGTGAGCAATTTTCAATATTACAGAGCAACAAGACGCTATCGGAGCGTACACTTGGCCGTCGTCGTATCATTTATATGTGAGGATTTTTTGTGTTAGGCACGTGTGACGCAATGTTGTTAATTGTTAAGGATTGGTTGAAATGGGTAAAAATGAAGACGTGGAGCCATAGTGGACGATGCTTAGTTTGTAAATGGTTGAAAATTTTCCTCGGAAATCCTGACAAAAATGGCAGTCGCTCACCGAATAGCGAACGCGCATCACTACCAAGAAATATTACGGACGGTAGCAACGTCTCTATTTCGAGTGGCAAAGCCAAATGCGAGTGAGCCCTCGCTTTCATACGCGACATACGTGAATCGACATTTTTTTATTGAGTCAAATTTGTTTTGATCTAGGATTTTTTAGATATTTAGATATTTATATTTAGGGATAATGATCTATGATCATGGACGATCAGTCTATTATTGAAGAACTTCCTTTCATATTATTAAACTATTCAAAACAGATAGCTTCATACACTCTTATTCATTTTAATTTCGTGGCATTTTTCTTTGCCTACGAACTATTTAATAACAAGGTAAATACCAATGATAAAATAAGAATCATGAATGGTTTTGGCAAAGCTCAATAAAAATAGCATTATTACAAAGGCAGGCGCTAACTGAAACGAAAAATTTCACACTAAAAATGGTTGTGGCACTATGCGATCAATGAAAAACTGCTACAGTGTGGATTAAGGATGGGGAGTTTGCCCTCTTTTTTTTGTCCCTACCGTGGGGCATTTGGCAGCTCAAGCGTCCCATTCCCCGGGAATTTGCCATCCAAGGTAAAAAAATGCTAATACCTAGTGGTCATCCCTCGGGGGGGAGGGAGGGCTGGGCGCAGTTGGATTTGACTGATGCATGTAATGGAGAGCTTGTTCGCACACTGTTACGGTTTTCATTGTTGTGAGAGATGGTTGCATCATCATCATAAAGGCTCAGTCAATTCCAAGTGTACCCATACCCCCAAGAGCATTTGTCAAGTGTTGAAACCTACTTTGTCTCTCCAACTCTGAGCAAGAGCAAACAAAATTGGTAAACTCAACAAAGACAACATCTTAGTGTAGCATTTTGTAGTTTTAATTTAATCGGAAAACAGTTCGATAATAGCAACAATGAGAACAATACAAAGGAAACACGTAAAATCTTCTTCCCTTTTCCTTTGAAAGAGCTGTAATGCAAACGGTAGACGTTCTCAAGGACTGATGGCTGCTGTGGGCATGATACAAAACACATAAAAACCTTGGTATTCTGACGATCATCTTTCCTATCAAAACTTTTCAGAAACAACTCAGTCTCCGAAGACTCTTTAAAAACAATGTATTTCCAAATGCGATTAAAGCACTGTGCCTGCCAAAATGAGAAAAAACCAAAGAAAACACAAAAGATTATCCACCCTCACTAATAAAGACGTCCAAACTACATGGGTTAACGGGGCTGCAATATCCTAAGTTTTGGCACGTGGAGATCAGCGGTTAAAGTTGCATCATGACATGGATGGTTCCCCATTAGGTTTTGCAACATTTGCTCTAAGAGCCTAAAGGGCTAGGACTCATCTACAGAGCTTACGCTGTTTACATTCAATATGCAAATGCACGTCAAGATCGAACACACACATACATAAAAAAAGCGAAAGAATAAAAAGAAAAAAACAAAACAAAACAAAGCAAGACAAAGCAAAAAAAATAAATATAAAAAAACACACACAGCAACTAACAGAAACGATTTGATGGAAAAATAAACGACTGGACAAGCTGAAACAACCTAACGTTAATTTGAAGATCATTAGTAGGAACACCATTTAGCAGGTAACTTTAGCGATGGTAAATTGGTTCCACGCTAACTGCAAGAACTCGATGTAAACAACAAAAAACAACGACAACAAAAATTCTTCAAAGCCTTTCCTTAATACTTTCAGAAGACCACGAATGCTCGAACTTGGACTTTTTTTGCTACGAAGCAGGCGAACAAACGCTAATAGCCTTTGTGGCCATCGTTCAAATTTTAAACCAGAAGTCAAGATATTGTGGCAAACCAAGTAATTTTCCCCACTTGCTCCATTTTAAACCATTTCATCGTTTTAATCATTTTCAGTTAAACTAAGAGATTATTTTTGTCCCTTTTCTTCCATTTCCCGCAACGAACCCACCACTGCACGATAATATAGCTAACGTTCACGTGAAAAACAAGATTTGGTCACGGTGGCGCAATCGGGTAATTCGTAAACTCTGATTTTGATCTGACGGATCGCAGGTGAGTTGGTTCAAATCCTGCGTACGCCAAAACAAATAATTACGTATTCCTCGAATAAATCAAAATATTTATTGCAGCCGAAAGAACTCGAAGTGATCTAGAGGTATCTCGAAGTAACTCCGGTCTCACTTCGTCAAATAGCCGACTTAAACCGAAAACTCACAGACTTTGCGTGCCTAATCTTACATTGCTAAGCGTCGCGAATTCTTTACTTGGCGCCTCCGGCTAAGTAATAAATATACGCAGTTGATACATAGAAGATACTACATGCCCGCGCGGAGACACGAAATTTCTCTTCCAGTGTTGAAAGCGCGAACGAGTGAAAAATTCTCAACACGAGAAGAGAAATTTCGCATCTCCAAGCGACAATGTAATTTTCTTTTTACTATATAAAATCCCCGCAATACAACAAAAGATACTTTATTCGTTATTTGAAAAATTAAGTTTGAAATTTACTGCAAAAATTACAGTCAGTTGGTTATTTGTATCAATCGTAAATAAGGCTGAGTTATTTCAATACAAAGAAAGAATAGACGAAAAGGCCAGAAATAAAATCTATGTCGTAGAAAATGTACAAACAAGTAGACTCTTGGTATAAACTTATTACGGCATAAATATCGTTAGAAAATTGGCCACAACATACCATTCTATTCACGGTAATTTCCTTGTTTTGCACTGCGGACCCTCTGCTGCGCATAATACTGCGACATCCAAGATGGCGGCGATTCTTCCCGCTACCACGAAAAGAACAAACAAAAGCCGCTTTTGGAGAGCTTAAGCTTTTACTCGCAATGATAATACCGCCTATCGGTTGATAGCTTCCTGGTTTCATGTCGAAAAACAAGAAAAAGAAAAAACATGTGCGTGATCCCCAAGTCTGCAGTGTTTTTTTCACTTCGCGGTCGTCAATTTGTGGAATTCATTGTCCTGGCTGAGGCTTTGAATGGGGACTGCTAAGCCCTCTCCAACTGCATTAACGAGAAAGTGTCCGGCTTAGGGTCGCTACTTTACACATGTTGTTCAAACTCCGAGTGTGTAGAGACGAATATTTGTCGAACAAATAAGACCGTTGCACCGGAACCATGCGAGGGAGACCAATCTTTGATGTACACACGAAATTTGCTTTTGAATTCACATTTTGCTGTGTATAGAAACCAAACAAGAGAACATTTGAAGAATAGGAATCTATAGTCTTTTCTTCAAGTTTCTTTGTCAAGCATTATTCTGCAAAAGCAAAATCAGGCCCTAGCTCACTGGAACATAGAACACCAGTGTTACAAAATAGTCCAAAATAAAGATTCGTAACTCCAAAATCTCATCAAATCTTGACTTACATCATTCCTTGGTATTTTTTGTACTTTCCAAGTATGAATTTCTGTGTTGGCGATAGCAAACACATAAAACAACCGAAAACAAGCTTAATCGCGAGAGCATACTTCGAACACGATTTTTATATCTCGTCCCAGTCCCGGCCGAACAAATAATCCATCCCGGCCACGATGTCAAAACCATGTCCGCCTTTCACGACAATTTGTGAGGATACGAGCACGGTGACCCCCGGTTTTTTTTAGGTACTTGCTATGAACAGTCTAATAAGGAACATATTTGAGGAAGACAAAAAGTTTGATGGTAGAACATGATTTTTTTGCGAAAATAGTTCCGTACTTGATGTACTTGGGCCAAGGCGAGGACTTCAAGCTAACCACGGAACTGTCCGAAAAATCGAGAAAAAGTGCAATATCCCCACAACAAGGCACTCAAACGCGGCTTAAATGAAAATAAATTAAAATTTTGTGTGTTTATCTGTATGAAGGTGATTCGAATGTTTAACGCGCAACCAGTAAAAATACCCCAATTTAAGAGCCCGCTGACACGTAAACAAGCATTTTTTAAATGTTCATATCATGAATGTTGACTATGCCAAGTTTCAAAAAAAGTTTGATAGTAGAACAATTTCAAGGGAATTACCTTAAGTGTAACTCTCTCTGTTCTTTGCCGCCGCGAAGGCAAAAAGTGTTTATAATGGCTTGAGGGCTTTCATATCCTAGGCATTTGGAAGCAAACAGTTTTTCAATTTCCTCGTCTGTTAGCCTATCCGATGTCCTAGGCTTGTTTCCCAATCTCTTGGCTTTATTTCTTTTTGTTTTACTTTAAGAGTAGCCGTAGTTTTTAACACAGCGTCAGTAAAAATTGTGAAGCCGTAGTTCTGTTTGTTCAGATATCTCTACGTGCTTGAAAAAAAATCCTTTCAAACTTGTGGGTTCATAGTCGGAGCCATCTTTTTGCTAACGCCAAAGATGAATTTCGAAAGATGTTGAACCAAGCAAGCCAGGGTTTGATGTCTGAATGAAATTCTTGAATAACTCAACGTCGTACGCAGTTTTCCACTTTGTATTCGGATTTTCTTGTTCTAGTTTACGAATTCGATCAGTTCCTCATCTGTGATCTCGACAAACCTACTTATTTCCATTTTATAATACACTTTAAACTGAACTTCGTCTCGTGAAAAGACCGACGCAAAAACTCCGAAAAGACAAAACGAAGGAAAACCCGGCACAAATGCTTGACAGAGCCGGAAAATACCATGAGCTGATTGGTCAAAAATGATATCACATATGTGTGGATAGGAATGATATCATCACTGGTAGGATAGCGCATTTATTGATTTGCTACCACTCCAACATCACTCGGTATACCTCTAACTTTTATATAATTACAACAAGACGCCATCGGAGCGTATACTTATTCCAGTTGCCACTTGCGTGCTACGCACAGAGCTTCTCCCGCTAAGGCAAGAGCGAGACGAGCCTTTCCGCTCTTTCATAGCCAAATTACGGGGAAAGGAGAAACCTGTTCCTATACCGCCATGTGCACCTATGGTGCCCCGGTCTACTATACTGATCACGTCGTCCATGATGTCATCCTGAGTGGCCTTTATGACATTGATATCCGGGCTTGGCTTTTTTGGAACAAAGCAAGCGAACCAACGCTTACAGCCGTTGTGGCCAAAGCAGAAGTCAAGATAGCTGCAACCAAGTAATTGTCACCACGTGCTCCTTTTAAAGCGTTTTATCGTTTCAATAATTTTCAATTGCACCAAGCAAATATTTTTGTCCCTTTTCTGCCATTCCCCCCTCGAAACCCCGGCCCACTGGTGCACGATATTATAGCTAACTTTCAGATGACAAGCCACGTTAGGTCGAGGTGGCGAAATCGGCTATTCGGTAAATTTAGCGTCTAATCTGACATGTCGCGGGTGAGTCGGTTTAAACCTAGCCTGCCACTCAGGCGTTTTAGGGGAGCTCGTTTTTCGTCCCTCCCCACAAACGCCTGCTTAAAGCTACTCCTGTGTAGGAGGCTAGTTCAAAGCCCGAGTAAGCCAAAACAAATAATTAGTTATTCCTCGAATAAATTAAAATATTTATGGTAGCTGAAACAAATCGAAGTTCTTTTCGCAATTTTAGTAAAAAAGGTGTAAAGAAAACTGCTATCAGAAAAGTATAGAAGAAATAGCAAATTTCGCAAGGTAATTTTGGAACATTCCTGAGCATGGGGGTCAAATCCTTTCTTCGTGCTCCGCCAACTGAACAAAAATAAAAGTCTATAAAACATTAAGACACTTAAGGAAAATAAACCCACCAAGAGTATCTCCTCTGCTGAACATCATTTCGAAGAAGGTGTTTGGATCAGAGAGCTGAGATAGATTGAACTCCATGAGGTACACCTCCACCTTATTGTTTTTTATATACATCCCATGTTCAACAACCTTCCTTGGCAAAGCATGTTGATCTGATGTCACACCATACCAGGATACGATCTTTAACCAAGCTCCCTCAGGTAGTAAGAAATAATCAAGCTCATCAATCAGATGTTCCTTCAGGGTACTGCCATCAGCTATTAAATGAAATTATAATAATAGGAAAATGTGCCACGACTGTATTATATAAACGACTTTGACAATCAGGAGACACTAAAACCTGGATAAGACCAGACTTGATCGACCCCTGCAACACACTATTAAAACGACAAAAGGTTAGGGATAGGGTTACAGTTGTCGATCTGATCTGTCCTATCCAGGGTTTCTCAATGGCTCTGAAATACTGGTTGAATACAACCTGATGAATACTCCACATTCTAACATACAAAATCAAAAGGTTTGTTCTGATTGGGCAATTTCCCATTTACTATTGTTTCGTAGGAAACCTTATAACGCATGCTCGATGCAACACACATCAATTATTTTTACCCAACAAAAGTCACTGATTCAGATAACAAAAAAGGTTTTACAATCCATACTGACAATAAAAACTACTCATTCAGCAAACCTTTTTTTGCAAGACGTCTTTGCAAAGAATAACTTGTGCATGGATGACACACTTGTCGGTCCCTATGAGAGGCAAATTTAAATGCTTTTCTCTTTTGATTCTGTCGTAAAAGAAATGGTTAATGCAGCTGCATTTGCAAACATCAAGTTATGGATTCATATACAATGTTTGCCAATCACTCAAGAGGCTACAGTTGCTGACCTGCTTTCCCACTGCAACCCCTCACATTGTCCATATTTGACTGCATGCACAATAATTTGCATACTGTGCCTCCCCCACTCCTTAAATTAATTAAATAGGTAACATCCTTCCAGCCCTGTGAATGACTGATAATCATGCCTTGGATAAATATGTTGTGTTTTCTGTTAATATAAGTAACTGTGGATCAGTTCTGCAGTCAAGTGAAAATAAATTGATTAACTTGTTGCTCTCACCTTTAAGAAGGGGTGAATTGTTTACAGGGCCAGGATTGTTCCTCTTATCTGCAGCTCCCCGCTGATCCCGTATATCATATCCAACAAATGTTTTCCACCGTTTAAACCACGAATAGTCAACAAGATACCTTGAAAAATTACAAATAAATCCTGAAATACTATTCTCATCAATGATTTTACCAAAAGATGCTCCCTTAGCCATGTTCTCACAAAGACGAAAACCATTTGAAATCAAGAATTAAGGGTCACCACAATTTTCTCGCTTTGTACTGTCCAGCATGAACCGTAATATATCACAATGCAACATCAAAGGTTACAGTAATTATCACTAACACCCTAAACGCAAAACAGGCCACTTTTTTGTCCTGAAACTGATACACATTTTTCCCTTCATTTCCGGGATATAAAAGTTTATTTACGTGAAACATTAGTCAAAACATTTAATGTATAAAAGGTTTAGCTAAGAAAACAAACATTTTAATTTTGGCCAGGTTATTAATGATTTTTGCACCTTAATCATTAAGGCCAATTTTTGTAATGTTTTATCAAAAAGAACATTCCTTAGTGAGAATGAAGTTTCATTTTCATTAGGTGAAAGTTCGTTTATGATAATGACAATGTATTAACGTTAACGAACAATTAGATGCTGCAAGTGTTTCTATAATCTCTCGAATGATTGTCATTTCCATTTAGTCGAGAATTTATTGGCATTATTGAATACCCCTCTCTATGCAAAAACGTTTTTGACCACACGAAAATTACAATGTCAGTATATTTTCCTGTTATGAGTACACATTAATTTTATCGACGCTAATGAAAATTTATTTTCTGGTGATGAAGGGCAAAAGGTATTGGTTTTGAAACTCGCCCCAGTCACTTCCTATTAAATGATTATTAAAGCCGAAATTATCCCTTTGTCGTCTTGCTGCAATGAAACAAGCACTCTGACCCCTTTTCCAATGGTGTTATTTAATTGTCTGAAATGGTTTGGACAGTAGAAGTCATATCACTCACGTTAATAACATGAAACTGTGCATTTGGAGCCACAAATGATGATAATTGCTGAAGCAATCTTAAGGTTTAATTCTTAGAATATTTATAAGATTGGGCAATTTGAAATCAATATACAATATAACATCACGATTGTACACCAGACAAACAAACAGGCTCTCGGTTTTACTTGCATTATATTTAAATAGTTTTTGCTATATCCTATAATGTACTTGTATTTGAGTGCACTGAATTCCTATATACAAACCTCTGAAAACTTGCATAAGTGAAAGCCGGGCTTTATGTACATTATAGGAGGCTAATCTTATTACTCAGATTTGGAGGGATTACAATTTCAGAGGGGATTAAATGGAGGTCAGGGCTTATTTTGGGGATTTTATGGCATACTTATACATTGAATCTGGATGACTCTCTCTTGTTATAGCAAAAGGTAGTTTAATAATTTCTCACTGGATATCTACAGTAGATAGTTTAGGACTATAGCTTTGTGGTGGCAGTTAGTGTAAATAATTACTGAGTAAAG
>BOPM01001081.1:13941-28112 GCA_022179025.1 Porites australiensis | reverse complement strand
TTCCATGGAAATTGATGTCCTAATCCTCCATGGAATTCCATGGAGAATTTTCCATGGAATTCCACGAGGTTTTTCACACCGGAGCTCAGTTTCCTTGAATTTGATGAAAGTGTCTTCAAAGCAATGTCATGAGCCTTTTCAAAGATTTTCAATCTGACCAAATACAGAGAAGTTCTTGTGAAATATTCACTGCTCATCACGCATACAGGAATGCAGATATTAGAATTTGACACTAGTTACAGGAACGACTAATGGGTTCATTCTTCAAATAACCAATTCATTAATAGAATCTTGGGGGTATGCTTGACCAGCCTCAACTGTAAACCTCTAAAGGGGCTCAGGCCTTATATTTTGGCCCCTTGGACCATATCCAACCATTAAAAATTCTCAATATCGACAGAACTAACAGTCAATCCTGAATGAGAGTTTTCCCAAATAGACCATTTTACAGTTGTGGGCTTAGTATCCTATAGCCTTTAAGTGAACATGAGGCTAAAGTCGACCTTGTTTTGATACAAACATCTCTCCTTTTCTTATGGAAATTATACTTCAAAAATACTAGTTCACATAAGAACAACATGTTTAACATGATAAAGCAGGAAGGGTTGTAGATCAAAACAAGGTCAACGTTTTAACCTGTAACTGTAAAATGGGCTATTAGAATATCTAATTAGTGCCCAGGCCCCTGGTGCCTTAATTTGGAAAATTCAGTTTTTGCATTCAAATCATATATGCTGGGTGCCTGGGATAGCAGAGATTTGGAGCATTCAGGGCCAGGCCTACAGTTTATCTTAGAACATAGCCTCGTGATATTGTAAGAACTACAGAATCGATTACATCATGAACTTCAGACTCAAATGTAAGCTTTAAGAGATTTTTTGGTGTTGCAGACATTAATGTTAGCATGGTTTTGACATCTTCTGCCTTCAATCAAGTTAATAAGTTGCATTGTCAGTGATGGCAAGTTAATGCCCCACTGACAATTATCAGTTGCACAATGAAAAATAACTTTGCTGAAACAAACTTTCCAGCCAGTGATAATTAAGTCTAGCCCATTTTGAAATCAAAATTTCCCTCCTATTATAATTAATTTTAGCCTCTCTAAAAAGGCTTTTGAAAAATATATAGGGCTTGAAAAAAACTCCTGTCTGAGTGGTAGCCCGGGACTTTCTTGCTCGGGAAGTACCTTTTAACCCGTTAAGCCCTCAGAGTGATCAGCATGAGATTTCTCCTTATAATATCAATGCTTTAGTCTAATTGATATTTCAGCAAATTCTCCCCACTAGTTCTATTCAAAAAGTATATGGACAGTAAATGAGAATCTCAATTTTGATATTAGAGTTCAAGGGTTAAAGCATTATATGTCCAATGGGCAAGGGTCCAGGCAAGGACAAAAAAATAATGGAAGTACGCTGTAGTACAAAACAATAACAAGTGTGAATAAAAACTGAATGTAACAGCCAGCAATATAATCAGTAGCACAGTTATGATGTACAAACTTGGTGTAACATTGCTGTTATAAATTAAATCCGTGTTGCCGATAGCAACGCGACTCCCCTAAATTCCCTAAGGGTATTTTGCATTCTAGCGCTATATTTAAAAATTCACTTTGAGCTTAAGCAGTGGACATGAACAGAAGAATTCAGAGTTAGAAACGAAGAACCAGAGATTCACGCTAGCTTATAGTGTAAGTTTTTTTCACAGAGTTTTTTCATCCTTTGAGCATATATCTTATCAGGATGTTTGGGGTTTTCTTTTTTTCAGCAAATCATTCTGTAAATCACATTACTAACCCTGGAAATGTAGAAGTGAAAGAGGCGAGCCGATTTCGACGCATGAATGCTAATTAACTTGAACTGTTAGAATACTGAGACACTGAGAATTGAATAATGAATCTTGAAGAACAGCGAAACGACAACAACAATTGCTCAAAAATTAGTTTTTTTTAAATCTCACAGTAGCTGTTTCAACAAACTCAAAAAAGCAACAAAAAATAATAAAATTATAAAAAATGCATTCTCAACAATTTCTATGACCATTTTCTCAAATTTTTCTTTTACCCATGATGCATCGCAACCTCGCCTCTTTACACGAAATATGTTATATATCAAACCACAAAGCCAGTTTAAAAGTATTTAACATGTTTAATGCTATGAAGTTGAAGAGATGTCAACATTTGTTCATGTTCATCCAAATGAACTTGAAATAATTGGCCATTCCTTTCCCTTAGAAGTTCGGACTGCTGACACCTTTTTGTCAAGTGTGTAAGTCCAATTATTTACGTTTTCGCTAAATAAGAATCTTCCTTGAAGAAAAGCTATCAAATTTTCCACCTGACCTCTTTGATGGGGACATTTTTGTTTCTTAAAGACCATCCACGTCTGCTCTTGGCTTCTTGACTTAATTCTCTTTCATGCTTCTAGAACATTTTGAATAATTTTCTCTTCTATTTTTTTCATAATGAGCACTTCTTTTTTCTTGCTTTTCCCTCTTTGTTTGTTCTCGTCACTGTATCTGATGTATCCTTGAAATTTTCTGAATGTATTTCATAGCTTGCTCTCAAGCGTTGAACACGACAAGTTGAACGAAATTCCTAAACACACTTGCTGCTGATGAAATTTCCCACTCATTTACTGAGGTTATAAATGCAACAATTTTCTTCCTAATATGGAAGTCAAATGCAAGGCAAATTTATTGAGTAACAGCCAGTCATTTTCAGCTTATTTTGAGGCGAGCTACATTTCACTTGAAATTAAATCGCATGCTGTTCACAAACAAAACAGACTGTATTGGTATTTATAACAAATAAACTCAAAACTCAAGATTTTTGTCGGGTTTATATTTTTTTCTAATACTATCTGCCCCAGTCTAAACAGAAAATAATCCTCATTTTACCTCTAATAATCTAAAAAAGTCTCAAATGGGTGCTCGTCGAGATATTTTAAGAAATTTTATGCAAAGCTGTTCATTTTTGTTGTGACCATGACGACTGTGGTACTGATCCATAGACTTTTCTCAAAGCCTTTTTGCATTGCTTGTCCCTTGCACCTTCGATGCCCTCACATTCTACTTGTAGCAAATCCACCATCCGATAGTTAACACCAATCGTTTAAACATCACTGTAGATAAACTATGGGTTGCACTTCACCACAATTTGTAGGTAGAATATTCGTAATTTCCACAGCAATCAGCTTGGAGCCACTTTCACAATATGTCAAATAAATGGGGGGGGGGGGTCATAATTTTCTAAAAATCTAGGATGAAGTGGGGGGTAGCTTTGAACATCTTCTAAGCTTTCTCAAAATGCCCCCGCCCCTCACAGGTTAAAAACGACCAGCCCCTAAGAGCTTCTTGCCCAAAGAATAAGCAGGAGTGGGGGGGGGGGGGGGGGGGGGGGGGGGGGGAGGGGGGAGCTTGAGCGCAGCTGGAATTGATTGATGCATGGAGGTCATGGAGGTTCGCGACGAATGAGTGAATCGCCACTTTGCAAACGAAAAACTAAGGAATAAAACGACAACAAAAATGGCTGGTGACTTATCAGCACCATAAAAAAGAATAGACAAGAAAGATAGATAAGCTCACGTTAAAAAATAATCACCCACTTCCGTTTTCCTCCCTAAAGGTTGGAGCAAAATAGTGGATATTCAGCTTTATAATAAGCACGTCCTGTCAGGACGAACTTACCAGGTATCACCTTTACGTAAGGGTGTTTTCATATCTTCAGATATTTCTTTCCTTTGTCTTTCAATATTTGCCGGGAAAGGCTCTGTTAAAGCACCGTCGGTTTCACTGTTAGCACCGGCCATTTTTGGACTCATTTTTATCTGACCCAGAGTCCTTGGGCCTTTTAATCAGCGGATACCCGCTTTTTTTGGTAAGTGTGGTGTAACCATCATTGAAGTGACCAACACGAAAGGTTCGGCCACTTTGGTCATTTGTACACATGTCAACAAACTTGTATATTATATTTATTTTTCATTATTTGTTAACCTACTGATTCTGTAAGCCATCTTATACTGTATCAACTTGAAGAGTACGAAATAAACTTGAACCTCTGAACCTCTGAACCGCTGAAGACTCTAGGTACGAGACTGCGGTGTAAAGGCCCCTTCTCCCCGGCATAGTCCGGCGGCATAGCTCGAAATTTCAGGTGAATTGTGCACTTTTTGATACAAACATGAAGTTTGGCTCACTGATAGTATTCACCAATACAAGCATTTTCAGATATAGCGCCAAGCCGGAATTACGTTGGTTTCCAGAGAAACCACAATTAATTAAATTCCATGAAAATTCAATGACTGAATTAATTTTTCGTAATTTTATCAAGGCATAGTATCATTTCAGTCATGGATACCAACCTGTTTACCACGTACGTCTTGTTTATCACACGCCATTAACCTTAACTAGCTTTGCCATGACAATGGTAAGCAACAGAAAGCTAACACTACAACTAAAACGACTGTCCAAAATTAACGTGCCTTTAGTTGGTTTGATCATTATATGTAAAACAACTAACACCTTTGCACATAGCTTCGTTGCCTAGTTTATTTCACATTTTCGCTACAAAATAAACTAAAGGTCTCAAGTTTTGCCCTGGGCACCTCTCACTTCCCATAACAAGATAGCCACCGCGAAAAAGAGCTTTTCAGCTTCTGCAGAAACATCGATAGAAGAGAAAGGTTAATGGAATTTTCCATAGCAGCTTCTGAAAAATGTTTCAAAATGTTTTTCTTGAAAAGGTGCATAACGTAAGCGGTACATGAGCTGTTGAGTCTAACGTACCGGCCTCACTGAGGCCTGCGATACATGTAGTCGATAGTCGATGTTGTGCTGAACCACTTTAAATGACATTCAAGCTTCATCGTTATCACATTATGTCCTACTTCTAATTGCTTTATCTCGATTTAAATTCCACAAAATATTTTTTTAGTGCTTTTTCCACGTGCATGCCATTTTGAAACTCGCCCCAGTACTCGATCAAAAATCGGAATGAATGCAGGTCACGGCAAGAAATATGGTATTCACCCAGACTCGTACCCATAACCAGTCGCCTTCTCTAACTCCCAAAACACATAAATAGCGACTCGGTACGAGTCTGGTATTCACCGTTACGGAAAAACCTTGGTTAATTTTCGAAAACGCGGCATTTTACTTAAATTCTCTCGCGTTTTCCGGTCGTAAAATCCACTGCTTTTCTGTCGTTTTCTTGCCGGTGAATTCGAGTATTCGTTCCATTATAGTTTTCAGGCTCAGTTAACACTAGGAAAACGTTTGTTTTACTGGTGTTAACCAGACCGTTGACGCACGGCTAATACATGCAAAATACCCGGAAAAATACCGCCAACACATTTCGAACAGATCGTATTCCGTTGTTCACCGCCGTTTTCCAGTGACTGAACATCGCGTTTTTTGGTGTTTTCTGGTGTTTCAAGAGGTAAAACAAAGAATTCACAGACGTTTTCCGCCATTCTGCGTGAGTTTTCTAATGTTTTCTGGGGCAGCAAACAACTAGAAAATGCCGAGAAACAGTGTGTTCCCCAACGTTCACCCATCGGTTAACGAGATGTTTTCCATCGTTTAAAAACGTTTTTCTCCAGGAAAACGCGTTATTTTCACTATCCGAATGCGCTTATTTTCGCCTATTTTCTAAGTTTCCAGTGTGATTTTGTGCGGAGAATGTAACTTACTCCTTTATTCACTGGTGTTTTCGTTCGAAATTTAACATCCGTTGTTGCACTTTTGTATTTTTAGGCACCTGCCACAAGTGTTTTAAACGACATACAATACTTCGATTCTCTCCCCCATATCCCTCAAAGGCCGAAACAAGTAATGAAAAGCTCTCAATGCACTTCGAATTCTGAATTCTTTTATGCACAGCAACTCAATCAATTACTTATACAATAAGAGTACATAATAACATCGTCTGCAGCACAGCCTCTAATTGATTATGACCAATCCACAGCAAACACAGCAAAACTACCATTCATAAGAATGTATGCAATCCTAGATAAGATGATAAGATTCTATGCTATCAAATGAATATGGCCAGGACAAGTGAGAAAACCTAGCTTGACAATGTCTCTAATGATAATCAACTGACCCAAATAAGAACAGTCAGGGGATATCGATGCTAAGTTATGAAACGACTGAGTAAGGCATGTACAGATTAATTTCTGTCCACATTCCACTTACATATACAAATTGTTTTCTGAAGTAGAGTTTCTATTTACATATGTATAAATATACTCAAAATTCTACTGAATACGAGCACACATTGACTTTAATACAATACTTTTTCGAAGGTCAAAATGAAGTTGATCCACTCCTCAGTTAAGTCCATGTGTGCTCGTATTGAGTAGTGAGTAGTTTTCGTTTAAGGATGAGCCCTCTCTCGGTTTGCTGGTAAAAATCACCTGGAGTATTTTTAAAACAATTATTCCTCGAGCCCGAATGGCCTCTGAGTCAATAGCCCATGAGGCTGAAGGGCGAATGGGCTATTGACTCAGAGGGCATGAAGGCGAGAAGAATAATTGTTAATTAGTAAAATCCAACTAGGACCAACTAGCTGGTCAGAAGTCAGGGGCACCCAACGTCAATTTTCGGAAAGTATCTGTTCGGAAGACGATTTGAGATCTAGAATTTTCGGGAGCCTTTTTTCTGGCTGAAATTTTCGAAAAGGTAAGTTTTGATCCCTATGATTTTCGGATCTCGAGACTTTCAGCTAGGAAATCCGAACAGATGAAAAATTTTTAGGGGATAAAAATATGCCTATATCTACCGTTTAAATACTAAAATACGTTTAACAATGCTATGTTTAAGTGGTTTTGAACTATATTCTCGTTGGGTGCCCCTGAAAAGTATCGAGACAAAACAACTTTAGCTAGTTAAAGCTAGACTTAAATCATTTTTTGCCGGCCAAACTGCCGGCGTTTTTCGTTACTAGTGGGCTATAACATATAGCCTAGTAGTAGCCCAACCAATCAGAACGCAACATTGATAATAGAACTCTAGTTGGATCTTACTAAATATAAATTATGTCGACCAGTGGAACTCCAAATGGCAATAGCACACTGTTAAAGCAAGTGCCATATTTGTCCTGAAATAAATCTTGAAACAAGGTTTTCTCTGATTTACTTTTAAAAATGTATTGATGCTCCACTGTTACCAAGCATTGAAAAATGAAAAGAACTACAATTTAATAGCCCAGAGCAATGACTCAGGAACTTCATTATGGCCTCTGGTACTTGTGGTGCGCAATTTCTGCAGCTCTACCGCAAAAACAAGTGCGCTGACCCTTATAAAGTGGAACCTCGATATAACGAAGGACCAAGGGATTGGCTAAATTTGTTCCCCATAACGAGGTCTCGTTATATCGAGGTTCTCTCTTCATATATTTTTCTATTACTGTGGTAAAGAAAATCGTTCGTTATACCAAGGACTTCGTTGTATCGAGGTTCCACTGTATTTTAATTCATTTATCAAAAAGGAAGGAGAAGAAGAAGAAGGAAGTTGTATCACGCATTGTTAGGGCATGGAAGACAGGGAGAAACGTCGATTTAGATGGGACAAGGGCCTTTGCAGAGAGATTTATTATTATTATAAGTGGCTAAGATATTGAGTTTTTTTTTATTTGTCCTATAGGACACCCAAGATTCCTTCAAGTCTAAATAAGCATGTTCCACGAGGCCCCAAGATAGTGGGGGAAACGGAGCGAGAAAAAGGGGCGAAAGTTCGAATCATGACTGACTAGAGATCATTTTCTACTGCATCAGCTACATGAACTATCATTTTAATGCCTGCTTCTTCTCCGTGCGAACAGAAAGATACTCGAGCGTGTCCGTTTGCTGCTGTAGATTCCTATAGGCATTTTTCCTTTCATTATGCGATCCAGTTTCATCCTGTTGTACGCATCTCGACAATACCTATGCCGCATAGAAAACGATTTGCTAAAGTTGAGGCAATTCCATTTCCTAAGAGTCAAAAAAACATTTTCAGTGAGATACTAAACTTTATACCCCGCCTCATAAAACGACGTTAAGTCTTGTCTTGTTCAAAAGTAAGGTATCCAGCACCAGAGTCTTGCGGTCTCCAGCTAACAGGACACTGAGATTTTTCAGTTGTTTCCTTCTGACAAATAACACATCTTAACCAGTCAATAACTTGAGGAAGCGACCTGTTTCTTGCGTCTTAGAATTAACCTACTTCTTACTTCCTCTTTTTAAACCGACAGTTTTGTCTTTAATATGACTAGAATAGTTTCTTTTCTAGCTGAACGGAGTCGCACGCACAGTTAGAATGAGATAGCGAAGAGAAGGAAGAGAAAAAGCATGTGCAGATAAATTCCAAATTACGGCCTGCATTTATATAATGAAGAAAATAAAATAACAATTCGCATCCAAATTTAACATCTGTATTGTTGTTTCTTTGTTTTATGAAACAAGACGTGCATTCTAAACAAAAAGAGGAAGACAAAGTACTTCGCAGGGGGTCTCGGGTCTGATAATTCCATTTGCTGCTAATTAGCTGGAATTAGAGAATTTAACTTGGCACTATATCAGGAATTGACCAGCCGGGGAATGTAAATAATCTTACAAAGTTTGGTACTTGTATCAAAAATTGCATAATTTTCTAGCTAAGCCTTCGTACTACAACAAAAGTAGCCTGCGAGCGGCAATCGTTTCTCCTCGCTCATCGCCGCTGAGGGACGTTTTGGGAGGAGGAACGTCTGCGACTCAGCGACAGAAATTTCATGCTGCTGACGTAAATCAATGTTTACATGATATATCCGTACTCTCAGGTTTCAATCTTTCTAGCTCCATATGATCATGATATTGTTAGTCAATAATATGGTAAATATTGTTAATAAATCTTCTTTAAAAATACTATTAATACTACTACTAATATTTACTTTTTTATGAGCGTTATGAGCGCATATCATGGGGTTCCAAATGCATATTTGTTCAATTTTACGTTTCTCCTGGTCGATTTTGGAAAAGGGTTGTGATCATCTGCGAATGAGCTCCAGCAAAACTCAAATATTTCTTCTAGAGAAGACTATATTCCACACATATTGACGTAATATGTCAAAAAATCGTGCTTCGTGTTTCATCAGGGGTTCCAGACACCGAGAAACAGATGAAAGGTGTTTGAGATGTCTGGAACCCCTGATGAAACACGAAGCACGAGTTTTTGACATGGCTTCTCAAACTAGTGTGAGAATTTAGTGGAATTATTTCCGAAGAATAGGTAATTAGAAGACGTGCTCAATAGGCTATTTTTTGTTTCTTATTCGTGATAAATGAAATGAATATTTAATATGCGGCCATACTGGCGGGTTTTTTTTAGTAGATTAGCATTACGGCGCGTGATGGAGGTCGAGTCCGGATCAGAACGATTTCGCGTTCCTAAAACTTCTTTTCAAGAAAATGCTCTGGTGAATGACGCTGTTCCAGCTTCAACTAAGTATAAAGACAAGTTGGCATTGAGCAGTTTTGCCGAATGGCAGAGGTTAAGAGAGATTCAAGTTCCGGTATTAGATTGTGGTGGTCTCTTCAACGACTACGATTTACACAAGGTTACCGCTCTGTGCGCAGATATTGCCGGAATGGATGTTCTGTCGCTGAACTATTGGTTGTCAAAATTGGTGGTGGAGGTAGCTAAAAATTCCGGTGAAAGATACCCTCTCAAGACTGTTTATGGTATAATTTGTGCGCTCAAGCCTTATTTGGAGGAGAAAAATGGATCCGAAGCTCTGAATCCTCTGGACGCCAGAGACAAAAGGTAATTGACAACTTTTAGACCGCATTGTTCAGAATTTTAAAATGCACTGTTTTGGGAATTGAATTTGGAGTGTTGTTTTTCGAAGGTTTGTCCCGTTCCGACGTTGCTTAGATGCCGAGATAAAGGATAGCGTTCGAGAAGGGCTTCACATTAAGTGCAAGAATGAGGAGAAAGAGTTTGTCAGCGAGTAAGAAGAAGCAACATTCTGGTGTCTAACAAAACATTCTCAAACTCGTTAATTATTCATGTATGATGACCCAATCAGCTTGCATCAATTGAGTCAGGTACATGTATTTTGATACCCAATGAACATACCGATCAAGACACATTCGATTAGTTCAAAAACTGATCAAGAAACTTGAATTTTAATCAGTCTGTATATTTGCCGCTTCAATCATTACTTACAACAACAATAGGGCAACATATTATTCTTTCTTAGAGATTCATCGCTTTTACATTTGACCTTTGCCGCCTTTTGTCTTTTGGCTGTCATTCGTAAACAATACCTAGAACAATGAAACTACTCCGTCGACCAATTAGCGCTTCTGACCGGATTCCGGACGGATTTTGCGTCATCAGTATGGAATTTCTGTCGCTGAATCGCAGACGTTCCTCCTCGTGAAACGTCCCTCGGCGGCGATGACCAAGGAGAAACGTCTGCCGTTCGCAGGCTACAACAAAAGTAAGATTTATGCATCCGCTTCGGCAGTAAAAGGCAGGGTCTGTGATCGCAAGTGAGACTTTGCTGGCTATGCCATGCTGATGAGCCCCAAGAAGGGCGAATCTGGCTGCCACTGCCCGGGTGATATGGTTGTGCGCGTGCGTACGGTCTTGGCCATACCACGTACGTACGTGTGCTTCAGTGCTTCACTTGCTATTTGTACGGATTGCTGAACGCACGAGACAGTTGAACACGCCCTGTGATATAAGTACACGTAATTTTGGCTGAAGTTGTGATTTTTTTCCTGATAATTTTATCAATAACATTATGTAATTATATCAAAATAAAACCTTCCAATTACTACACTCAGTGTGGCCGAGCAGTTAGAGCGCTGGACTTTCAATTCGGAGGCCCCAAGTTCAAGTCAGCCCTGACCACACTGGTTGGATTTGTTCACGGTAGTCCCGAGTTCAAATCCTCGACGACGCTTGTAAATAGAAAGCTGGTTTGTCTCAAGCCATTTGGGATTCTTAACCCCGTTATGTTTGTTTTGAATTATTTGTTTCAGTCACTTGGTCGGGTCCACTAGCATAAGTGCTATAAATACTGCCGAGGGTAAATCAAGAAATTATTACACTTTTCCCTCTGCTTAATACACCTTTTGCTGTTCATTACGAGAAAATACGCATTCATTTGCGTGAAACGGCGACCAACAGCGCGAAGATACATTCATTAGCGCGAAAAAGCGAACATTTGCGCATAAATCAGATTCAATAACGGCCTCAGAAGCTGGAGTGAACGATCACCTACAGAGCTAAGTACCCAAGTACTTTTTATATTCTGTCATTACGAAGTAATCACGTTTGGCTATTGAAATGCTTACAAAGACCAGTACTAAGCAACAACAGAAGTTAAATAAATCTCTGTTAAAAGATTTACCGTACTTTAATTTCAGAGGTAACTTAGCCCTTGCCCATGGCCAATTTAATAATTCAGTTAATAGTGAGCTCCCGACTAAACGAGATCTAGATAATCTCCATAGTTTATATGATCTGGATTTGTTTAATTTGAATATGGCCTTTGATACCAACCAAACTGATAACGATGCTTTAATGAGCCAACGTATTAGAAGCCGATGTTTTTCTCCACACAGTCTTAAGCAGTTTACTAATAATCTTACGCAGGATCAAATTGAATCTAGTCTCTCAATTTTTCACAATAATATTAGAAGCCTTAATCGTAACCTCGAAAATCTAGTGACTCATTATTTACAAGAAATAGGTATTCACTTCAATATAATTGGTGTCACGGAAACTAAAATCACCAATTCTAATGAGAATACAGGCCTTTCAAACATACCCGGTTATGTTTTTGAACACGTCCCAACACCTCTAGCATGTGGTGGTGTAGGCCTCTTTGTCGATGAATCACTTAGTTATTCAGTTTTAGAAAAAACTTCCACCGAATCTTTTCAGGCATTGTGGATAGAAATTTCTTTTGTTAAGAAGAAAAACGTAATCTGTGGAGTGTTATACCGTCAACATAATTCTCCAGAGAGCTTTCTTAAATACTTGGAAGAGACTATCGACAAATTTACTTCGACAGAGAAGAACTTATGTCTCTTAGGTGATTTTAATTTTTGTCTACAAAAAATCGAAACCTGTAATTACAGTCGCGACTTCTTACTGGCTCTTCAAAGTTGTTATCTCCTTCCAACTATTGACAAACCAACACGTGTTCACAAAAATTCTGCAAGCTTAATCGATAATATTTTTGTGAACAATCCTGAGGAGGTGCTAATCAGCGGTAACCTCATTACTGATGTCAGCGATCATTTTTCGCAGTTTTGTATTTTGACATCAACAAGAGATAAAATTAAACGGGAGCAAATTAAAAAACACGATCTTTCGCATTTCAATCCCGATAATCTTAACAGCGACCTTGCTACGATCGGCTGGAGTTGCGTCATTAAAACGCACGCAAATAATGTAGACGAGCTATTTTCAACTTTCTATAGAAATTTTAATAAAATTATAAATAAACATGCACCGATTAAAACCCTTTCTCGACGTAGGATTAAACAATTTTCTAAGCCTTGGATTACAAAAGGTACAAGAACGTCGACCAAAGAAAAAAACAGACTGTACCAAATTGGCGATCAGGAAAAGTATAAATATTATCGAAATAAAGTTTGCAGTCTTATACGCCTGAGTAAGCACGAGTAGCCGCAAGCAGTAAAATTTCTGTCCCGTAATTTAATCAGTTAAATCATCAAAGTTGACAGGTCTTTCTGATGATCAAAGCGACCGTTCGGTTTACCATTTACACCTTCAGTGCGAAGACTGTCACGGGAACATTAACTCCTTCAGGATAATTGCTTACCATAACAGTGGTCGCGCGCGTCTGGTCGGTTTCGAAGAACGTGATCGTGATTGTTGTTTTTATTCAGTGACTGTACGCGTTGATATGCCAACGTTTAAAACAGACTGCAACATTAAATTTTTGTTATAAAAGCAAAGAAGCTGCTGAGTAAAAACTAAACCGTCCCAGACTTATTCCGTTTCATTCGTGCTGACTTTCATTTTGATGGGGTCTGTATGATGAATTTACTTCTGCCTTCTAATCAGGCACGTAAACAACATAGAGATAAAACATTTCATTTTGCTTTTGTGGAGTAAATTCATCTTTAAAAAGTTAAACTAGTGGACCACTTTCTCCGCGTACCTGTAAACATAGGCATTTAATATGTCGCGCTACAGTGCGAAAATCTTCTTGTCGTGGATTAGATTTCAGTATACATATTGTTAATCTTCATTTCGCGCCAGAATAAATTAGTTTGCGCGCAAAAATAACAAGGTTTGTCCTACTTCGAGTCCACCTTCTGGAGATACGCCGGCATGGTAGCTGGAATATATTACCGAGGCGAAGATCTGGCATTTTTTCCTCCTCGACTTTTTTTCCCCGCGACGTTTGTTTATATTTGTAGTGAGAATGCTGTGCATATCGGTGGATTTTACTTCAGTCAAGGGGCTTCAGTTCCTGCGGTTTTCTACTCATCATAAAGAAGAGTGCCGGAATCGCTTTGTTCGCCTTTAACAGATTTGTTGTCGAATGTAAGGTAAAAGAACGAACTACTGTAAGGTAAGAATTGAAGTTTAAATTTGTTTCTCGGCGAAAAATAGTGCATAGTGAAGCCAGTGATACCCTGGTCCCAGAGGTTTTTCTTGATTTTTCTTCGCGAAAGAGATCAAGAGCAAACCGCGAAGCGGCGACAACGAGTCGCGAAAGCGACGAGGAGAGACAGAAAAACCTCTGGTTACCTTGGCCTCGAATCTCACTTTCATGCAGACGACAGCTGTCAAACGCGTCAAATTGCTAATAAAAAGAGTGACCAATGGCAACTTAGCAAACACGTGCTTATCAGCCGCTATTTTTTTAAGTGGGGGTAGACCTGGGGAAATTATGTTATGAACAAACCATCTTCACTTGGGTGGTAAAGAGTGATTTGTTAATCGGGGTCAAGCTAAAGCATGTATTAACAATGGGCGATAAGAGTCCAGGAATAAGAAGACCACTTTATAAAGAAACCGACATTGTTCCAAACGAATGCTGCAGGATTTGCAGAATTTATTTGGGTATAATAACAAGGATTTTTCACAAACATTGTCATCTGTTCTGTCGGCAGTGTGCTAGCGGGAAGTTGTAAAGTTTGCAAGAGTCTATCAATCGC
>BOPM01001080.1:82388-84414 GCA_022179025.1 Porites australiensis | reverse complement strand
GGTGAGGAAGCGTTGATGATGTTGGCCATAAATGAAGAGAGGAAACGAAGATTCTTAATTTGAAAAAACATATCAAGAAAACGAAGGTAATACGGCGACAAACAAAACAAAAGAAAAAAGCGTTTGTCCAAAAGGTTTTTTGCTGACCTTAACATGAACAACTTGTGTTTTTTTTTCCAATACGAAGCTAACAAGTGTGCATTGAAAGGGTTTATAAGTTGAACTGTCACAAGTAGAAAATATTTCAAGTTGATGAACTGTGGTCACACACTTGATCTATTGATTACTCTTGAGCATGATCCGGTCATCTGTAGCGCTCCCGTGGCTGACCGATATCTCTCAGATCATGCGTCTATGTTATGCACTCTGAACTCGCTTAAGCCTGGTCATGTTGTTAAGGAGCTATCATATCGCAAGTTAAAGTCCTTTGACCTTGATTCACTTCGCTCAGTTCTTGGAAAGTCGGAATTGTGTACGAGGGACTTTTATTATTTATGAGAGTTGATGTCGTCTTATAACTTCACCCTTTCATCCCTCTTTGACAAGCACGCTCCTCCTCCTCTGAAGAAGGTGATCAGTAGGCAACGCGTTACCTGGTTTAACAGTGATATCAAGGGAGCAATTAGGGCCAGAAGAAGGGCTGAGAGAAAATGGCGTAACACTAATTCCCAGCAGCACCTTCGCGCTTTCAAGGTTGCACGCAAACACACTGCATATCTGATCATGAACAGTGCACGTCGTGATTACTTCTCTAATCTTATCGCTGAGAACAGCTCGAACCAGAGAAAGTTGTTTCGTACAACCAATTCATTGCCATTTGAGCCGACTGACGTTTCGTTTCCAGATCACATACCTCCCGATGATCTGGCTAATAATTTTGGCAACTATTTAGTACAGAAGATTGAACTTATCAATGACTCACTGGACGCCCTTGGGTCATCTGAGCCTCTTGTCGGCGATAGCGATGCGTCCGCAGATAACATGGGCACATGCGCAAACTGTTTTGGTCCTGATCTGGGCGAATGTGTAGAGTGCCCAAACTTCAAGACCTTGACACAAGACCAAGTTTCTTTGATTATTGGAAAGGCAGCCATGAAATCTTGTCCTTCAGATCCTGCACCTACATCTGTGGTTCTACAGGTTCTTGATGTGCTGTTACCGGTAATCACCTGTATGATCAACATGTCGTTTGAATCTGGTCTGCTCGCACAGGAATGAGGCAGGCCCCCGTTTTGCCCACGTTAAAAAAGTGTGATCTACACGTCGCGTACAAAACCTTTCGTCCAGTAAGCAATCTCCCGTATGTCTCCAAGTTATCTGAAAGAGCAGCTGCTGATCAATAGTCCAGTTTCGAATTAATATAAACATTAACGACACATTCATACAGGGTTAGCCTCGACGTAAAGTAAAATATTCAGAAATTCTAGCAAGAAAGTGTTTGAAATTCGAATATACACAATAGACAGAGTAATAAACAGGTCTTTTTCTCGTTGGAGTTTGTGAATATATTACTTCACATTGAGGGTACGGCTGTAAAAAATGCGTCTTCACTTCTTTAATTCAGCGGTCATAGCGAACTCGAAAATAGACTATTGACTGATCATATGAAGATCAATGGTCTGCACCTTGAGCTACAGTCGGCCTACAAGAAACATCATAGTACTGAATCAACCCTTTTAAAAGTGAAGAACGACATCTTATTGAATATGGATGCGCAAAAGGTGACCTTGGTGGCTCTTTTAGATCTCAGCGCAGCTTTCGATACTGTACGCCACGACATCTTGCTGGATCGGTTGAGGTCAAGACTTCGTGTGACTGACCAGGCATACAACTGGTTTACATCGTACCTCTCCGACCGTACACAGCGTGTCGCAGGTAATGGAGGGCTGTCAGATTCCTTTCCGCTCGCGCAAGGGGTGCCGCAAGGGTCATGCCTTGGCCCGCTTCTGTTAACGGTATACCTTATTATAGGAAATTAACGCTCCATGAAATTAACGCGAATCATTAAAATTCGCGTTAATTTAAG
>BOPM01001080.1:72388-79888 GCA_022179025.1 Porites australiensis | reverse complement strand
ATGAGCGCCGAGGGCACACGAATCACCAAGTGAGTTAGCGCGTCAAAGTGAGGCAAAACGTAAGCAGGCGCCTCATAGCGAGGCGAATGTGTGTCAACACAAATGCAATCTCAAAAAACTTCGCTTATTAATTGTACAGAGCACCCAATAATGCACAGAACACCCACCAGAAATTAGGGGTTGCGTTCTCGTACAAAGTCGTTCCAGAACAAAAGTTAAGAGCCCTCTTATGTAACCTTGCCCTGGTGTCTCTTTTGGGGGGCTTCTGCATCCCGAGCTGTCCAAGAGACACTTCAATTTTGTTTTTGAAGACAAAATTAAATACGAGTAAAGTGACAAAATGTCTCTCGATTTTCTGCCGCAGATTTTACATTGCAGATGAGAGGTTAAGGAAAAACAACGACTGTTCCTTTCCTTTATTTTATTGCGACTTTTTCATCAGCATATCCATTTTAAAAATTACAAATTTCAATAATCTACAAACAGCCTAACAATCGGCTGGTGTTTAGCCTAATTCTTATACGCTGATTTTAATTAAATAGCTAAATAAATACATCCAACACACTATTACTACAGCAACTGATTAAATAATTATCAAATTAAATAATGATAAAATTAAATAATATTAATAATAACTACAATAATTAATTAAATATTGAATAACTAAATACATACATTCAGCATGCTATTTCTACAGTAATTGCAATAAACAATTATGTGATTAATTTCTTACAACGGGGAAAAACAAATGACATTTTTACTTATTATAATCGTTACGTTAAATTCTAATCCTTGCCTCTTTCATTACAAAAGTTTTGTCATTTTCTACTGCTTTTACATGATTATTCTCTCGTGTAGAACTGAAAGCAAACTCCGGTATTCCAAAAAAACATTATGATTAAATCATCACTTTATGGCTTTGCTGTCCTCCGCAACCCAGACGCAGCTTTATCGGACGAAGAATTTTCGTGGGCTAAAGTTTGCAACCAACCTTTAACAATTATGCACTATTTTTTCGAATTTTTTAGATGAGCACGAAGCGGACATGGAGCGCGCGCGGCATTCCCCGTTGCGCGTGTCTCGCGCTGAAACGTGTTGATCTTTCAGCTGAAAGCTGTTGAACTACGGTCTTCTTTCAAATTATGTTGTTGCTTTTGGTGAACAAATAAAGTAGTCTCGTTATAAACTTTAAGTGAAATATAGTGACGTTATCAGCTCCACGTAGTTTGCCGGCTCTTAATATACATGCAGGATCAATGATTAATTTAATGAAATCAAAATTGACAGGAAATAAACTAGTCTCGATAACCATGAAAGCCGACGCGCTTTTTCCTTCGCTCCCACCAAGTTAGTTTCAGCTTGTTATGAGGAGAATACGATTGGGACTTCCTCAAGCGGCTGGAAATCGAGCCTAGAGATACACATGAAATCATCACTTACAGTCAGCGTTGATTATACCAAGAAACGACAAACCAGCTAACGGTCAGAGCGACATTCAAACCCACTAGTCTGTCGTGAATGACACTTTGAAAGAAAGCTGGCAATTCTGGTGAGAGCTGTTCGTACTCATTTCTCATGGCGCTATTCACGATTATACTGTGAAACGATGCTTTAGATTTTACTCGAAGCCCATGGACTAAAATGCCCTTTAGACTGAGGCCATACATGTACTAAGAATCGAAAGACTAGTGAGCAGCACCTATTCAATTCTTAATCTTCAAGATTATCTATGACTCTTGAGTCTCCAGTGGGTAAAATAGTAAAGCGTTTACATTCTAATGAAAGCTACGGAGTAGTACTTTCCAATGGTGCTATTCAAATGCTGTATCGATGCGGTACAAGGTGATTCTAACTTGTGACGGCCTGCAAAGTAAAAAGGTGAGAGCTTTTGACTTATTTTTTGCAGTTGTCTGTTGTTAGTGGTGCTCAGCTTCCCTTTTTTGTTTATTATTACTTTTTGAGTCTGCGCACACATCTTAGTTCGAAAGTGCATGCATCTGCATGACCTTAGCTGAACGCTTTTGAATACATTTGGAACTAACTGACTCATAAGCTGCTTCGGTTCTAAACAGTACGGGCCAACTATTTCTGCACTTGATCTATCGCTTAGGTCAAACTATGATTTCATATGATAGAACTGGCAATTAGTTATCTTAGGAACTAGCATGAATTACGAACATTTGTGATGAGGCGGATTAAGCGACTTTGGCCCCTGGGCCTTCTACCACATTTAACAACTTCTTCTCCCAATCCTGTTTTATCTTAAGCTTCTCAAAGTCAAGCAAATGCTTGTTTCTCAAAGGACCAGGCAACTTCTTTTTCTTTAACTTGTCGATCGCCACAAGAATAAGGGAAGAATCTCGGCTGTCTGCCTCCCTTTGGACGGCCATGTGAAGCTCTTCTCGACAGAAGTTGCTGACGAGGTAGTGGTCAGACAAGACAATCAGAACTTTGCGGCTGCCATAGACGCTGTCTGCCATGTTTTGGACGATAGGCAGTCCCAACTCAAAGTCTCGGGTGTGAATGCTGTAGGATACGGAGTGCTTTTCGAGAATGGGGATCAGATTTTCATTGATCCAGGCCATATCTTTGGAGCTATAGCTGACGAAAAGCTGATGGCTCTTAACTCCTATTTCAAAGTCATCTGCGAAACAAACAAACAAAAAACAATTGTTTATTATTTATTATGTATTATTATGTGCTTTCCTTTTTTTAACAAATCGACTTCTTTTTTCCGGACATACTGACTGCATATTTCCACTGTTAGCACTTTCCTATATATACATTCGAGCCACTAGGAGTCCTCCTCATGATTCGCCTTAAAACAATTTGAGATATACATGATATAATTATTAAATACTGATACCCTGGGAAATCGGCTATCTTGGTTTGGTGACAATCATTGATCATTTATTTCACAATACACAGGCCTACCAAGCAGTTTTTGTAACACTCTCCACAGTAAGATTATAAGTGTAGTGGTGTAAATTGGATGTATAAAATGTGTGATAAGAATGTATCGCGATATATAAGAATACAAGCACTAAAAATAAATTAAGAGTGGCGTAAATAGCAGTTCTGACAGTTAGAATTACTAAGCAGTTCCCCTATGTTTGTTTTTCTAATTCTAGATCTGAACGATGAGATATTTCTAATTTCTTTCGGAAGTCTAGACCGGAGGTATGGTCCAAAATTGCTCCGAATGTTTACCATATCTAACAGTGTTGAATCTGGATATTATTCTCAGTTCTTAAATTGTACTTCAGGGTCGAGTTGTTCAGAGCTGGGTTAAGATAACCCAGGGTTAGTGCGAGATTTGAATTAAGATTTAAAAGCCTAAAAAGCATTTCAATTTTAATTTTTTTGTCTACAAGTTGATGATTGGAAGCTCTAAAAATATTAGAGAAAATTATCCGAGAAAAAGCTTTTGAACACAAGAAAAAGAAACCTGGTTTAAATTTAACCCCGGTTTAAGCGTTAATCGGCCTTCGGACGATTGGGCCCAGGAACTTAGTTACAAATATGTAGGCAATAGACCCATATGATATTGGAACATAGTTATTGAAATATCTTGCAGTCGCCTGTTATGAAATGTGCTGAGATTGGATTTCCTTAACAGTTCATTATAAGTAAACGAGTTACTAGCTCTTGAACAAAATACGGTGTGCCCTTTCCAGCAGCTTTTCTAATTTTCTCTCGTCTGATTCCCTGCAAAAGTCCCATATAGTGTGACCGTGTTGGGTTAGGTAGTATGGCAGGGGCACCCAATTATGGTTTCCTCCTAAATACATTAAAAACACTTTTTAGGCTATCCAGAGTTCTAAAAATGCATTCTAAGCGGCACTATAAACTTTGTATCTGTTCGGTCATCCTGGAGAAACTTGAGTCTTTCTGAAACTACAAGGGCGTGAAGGTTATTTTTCCGAAAATTTTAGGTGAAATTTGGCGTATAACGAAAGTGAGACGTTTTCTGATTCTTAACGCCAAATTTTTGAATTCGAAAATCTTAGGTTCCCTTTTTCCTACAAAAAATAGCCTAACTCGGGAAGTAAAATGTGAAAGTTCTTCTAAAATTGTACATGAATGGAACTGTAATCTACAAATTTTTAGTCGTCCTCAAGTAATAGAAAATTCTAGGCAATATTTGCTTCTCCGAACATCTAGTTTACAGAAAACAGTCGTTCGGTGCCTTTGGTATGATAGCCTTATATATGTGTAATTTAAGTAATTTAGCATTCATAGGAATATGTAATATGTTTATACAATTATGTAATTTAGGCATTGAAATTTTTTTCCGGTCTTCCGTTGAAACGGATTGCAAGAATGGATTTGGATTGAAAGCTTAAACAGCTTAAACCAACATTTTTAAGTTTTGAAGCTCTGCCTACAAAAAAAATAATAAATAATAAATAATAAAATATTTATATAGCGCTTATACTTTTCAGTGCTAAGCGCCGAAAATCGCTAAAAATCGCTAAAAATCGCCAAAAAATGTTATGGTTAGTGCTCCCTGATAAAATTTGTGTGGAATCTTCTTCTTATATCTAACTGAGCATTTTGTGAGGCATTAAGTAATGATCTCAGCCAAGTATCCTCATGACAAAGCCCCTTTTAGAGATTTCCTTTGCTTGATAAATGATTGGATGTCATCTTACGTTTACACGCGCGGTATCCTTTGCCAAACTTTTTGCTAATAAAGTAATACGCCGTAAGCACGATCAAAACAACGCCAAATCCAGACGTTAAAATCGCAGTCGCGATTATCCACTTGTTGTTGCCCTGGACGGCTGCTTCTGGTCCTGTATCTGCTGGTGTTACTGGAAAAAAATTAGAAATCAAGACTCAGTTTAACGTGGTTATTAAACAAATGAGCGAATTTTGGGTGATGCTCGATACACCAAGTCAATATATGCACTATTGTCTTCGTCCTACTGTGTGAGGTTTATTGTGTTATTGTGTAAGGGATAACGATCATTGTTGTGTTTTTTATGACGTAACTCGAGACTTGCTATTCGCTTGGTATATCGTGCACTAGCCGAATGCGTATCCCAGTACCGAGTCTTAATCCATCTAGCTAGCCTGCGCCAAAGACGGAACTAAACTTCTAACAAGGGTTAGATTTTGTACCAGTCAATTCCAAAACCTCCCACTCCCCGGGCATACCCCGGGCATTTTTCTGTACAGTGGGGAATTTGACCCAAAATGAGGCCAGCCCTGTCGGGCATTGACTTTCGTGTCAAAATATGTTGGTCCGCTTTTCTTTCAGCGTGTACATCACGTTCAAGGATTATTGACGTCATTGCTCCTATATTCACTGTTTTGTTGGAGCATTTGAAAGCCTTTCAAACTACGTGCAAACGGACGCAACATTGGTGGAGCAACATTGTTGGCCAACAACTCCTAACATTGCGTCCGTTTGCACGTAGTTTGAAAGAGCCCGTTAAATGTGGGCTTTTTGAAATGAACAATGTTATTGGAATGAACAAATTTCCGTAAGACAGTTTTCCTAGCCTTAAGATATTTCGGTTGTGTTTAGGAGGAAATTTAGATTTGAATAAACGGTTTGACGCATGGGGAAAATTTTTGACCATGAATAGTCGCTGGTGGAGTGCGGAATTTGACACTTTTTGAAGCGCTAGCCTGTGGGGTATTTGACCGTCTAAACTGACAACATATCCGGCAATTTGACCAAAACCTTTCAAAAAAAGTCAGATTCCCAGGGGTCTGCGGGGGGGCATGGGCAGTTTTGTTATTGACTGGTACATTATGTCTGCGACCTGACGCAGGCTAACAGGGAGCTTCAAGCCTGGTTTCCATATGATCGCTACGAAAGCTACGATCGCTGAGAAAAAAAAGTTCAGCTATCGCAGCGATCATATAGAAACCTGACTTTTCATAGTTCGCAGCGACGACGATCGCTGAGATAGAACCACCCTTTCATTTAGTTTAACAAGTAAAATTTCTACCCTTTCATCGATCTAATGTCTGAAAAAGGTACCCCTTTTTGAGCACTCCCGTATATGCCATTATGGGGAGTAACCCCCCGCGATTGGACCTTTCTGTGCTCGTAAAATGCTGGAAAGTTGCTCACTTGAATGCCAAAAAGTTGGCACCTAAATTTCAAAAGTTGCCACCTAAATTTCATGAGTTTTTATATAAACGTTAATTAAAAGCTTTATTTTTCTTTCTTTAGTCGGTCACAATAATTACATCGGTCAAAAAAAAAAAAAATTAAAAAATTAAAAAGAAATTAAAACATTGAAGTTTTCTATGAAATCCTTGACTTTTTCGTGCTTGATATGTGCTTTAAACCGTGTGGCCACTAAAACTATATTTTGCTCAAAAGTTGCACGGAAAGGCTAAACCCGAGGTTGCTAGAACCGCAAAAATTTGCTCCAAAGCCAAAAGTTGCTCAAAAGTTGCCGAGCACAATCGGGAAAGGCCTACCCGGGATAAATACACTATGTTGTGTTAATTTGTGAAAATGTGTCTTTAGACTGGAGCACGATGCAACTTGTTGGTAATTACGGGTGTCAGTAAAACGCGGGGCCGGGGCCGGGGTCCGGGTCTATCTTCTTTTTAAAGAATGCTGTTTTAGGGTTAGGGTTAGGGTTCGGGTTGACACTAACCCTAACCCTAACCCTAAAACAGTATTCTTTAAAAAAAGAGATGGAGCCCTACCTTGGCCCTGGCCGCGACCCCGCGTTTTACTGACACCCGGTAATTACTTTTGAATTGCCATAACAGTCCAGCGACTCAGGGCCGACTCAGGGTGGTTCTGTTTTCTTCCACTGTTTCGTATTATTTGAAAAGCTATAAGATCTGGATACTATTTATAGATTTGGTCGGCAATTCAGAGGCGGATCCAGGGAAGGGCCCCCCGATATTATTGGACCAAACTGAGACCACCCCCCTTATATCAGGGTCTGGATGACCGCCCCCCCTATCTGAAGGTCTGGATCCGCTGCTGCAATTAGTCCATTGTAACACTATACTTAGTGACCACCCCTTAACATCACTGACCTGTTGAAGTTGAGTTTGTGTTATTTTGTGACGATGGTGTCGAAGGTTCTGCAAATAAAGTTGATAAAGGGGAAACGTCCTCAACATATAACTTTAATCGATATAAATCAAGGAAATTTCAAATGAAAAGAGAAACAAATACGATTTCTAATATAGGTAAACATATGAGTTACGGTGTTGGTTCTTATATATATGCAGGTGATTAATGTAGTTGACATTACAACGCCTCTTTTTCTTTTTTTTTTTCGGTCAATTGTATCCTTTGCCTTTGTATGACTCTTGTGTAGCTCTTTGAAATTTACAGATTCATATTGATGTCATATTGGGGAGATAAAAACAGAAAACGCAAGATTCCATGCACTGATTCAAATCGATTGACGCTGCTTTGATCAAAACACTCTCAGTTTCAAGAATTCTTTTAACTATAAGGAAAGATTTTATTAGAAGGTGTAATTTCCTTTATTCCTCTTGCACTTT
>BOPM01001080.1:50105-71160 GCA_022179025.1 Porites australiensis | reverse complement strand
GTAATGGGTAAAAAAGCATAGGAAATTTCTTTACGAACCTTCGCTCGGTATAGACAACATCCCGCAGGGGATTCAACTTGAAGTTAAACACATCCGTCTCAGCATCTTATTGCTTTCCTTATTCTTTCATGCAAGGTAGTTCTGGCCTGTTATTACCCCCAGACCGCATTTTGAAGCCTGCCTTGCCAAGTGGCTCCCTAAGCTCTTCTCGAGCTTTAATCGCTTCATCGTTAGTGCTCAATGAAGTCATAATGTCATCCACGTACACCTGTAATAGGATTATGGCTATTGCTAGCGGGTGGTCATTTCTGTTATCTTCTCCGTGTTGTCGCACAACGTACTGGGCAAGATAAAGTGAGGCGCGGTCATCAAACATCAAGCTCATTGCTTCATAGACTTCTGGAAGTCTAGAGAGGTGTAACTTCCAGCCCCACAGGAAGGGGTGGTACCCTCCGTCTTGCCTTGCCATGGTAACTTGTGAGAAAATTTCCGTCAGATTTGCTACCAGGGCCACAAGATAACTGCGGAAACGCAATAGCGCATAAAAAAACATCTTGCTCAGCTTTGGTCCAGGCAACATGCTATTATGGCTCATTCCTCCGTATATGGTTACTGAATAGTAGACTATCCTCACTTTCTTAGTCTCTTTGTCTTCTCTCAGTACATGAAAATGAGGTGGGTACAAACTGGATGTAATTCGGATGTAACCCTTGGATTCATTCTTTTATACCTTGGCTTCTATCACCTGGCAGTATTTCTCAGGAACCTCCAGCCTCGGCTGAAGGTGTTTCTCAAGAGATAAGTCGGTCTTCAGCAGTCTTTCTGTTTGAACACAACGGAGTATCATCGTCCTTCCATGGAATTACCACTTCATAGTCCCTCATCATAACGCCTTGATTGTGCCTCTTTGCGCGCAGCAGGCACCTCCTCCGCTGTCAAGCGCTTGTTTGATCAGCAATTCCCACAACGTCTTCGTCCCACATCTTCTGCATTAGCTCATCGTCCCTCGTTTCTAGAGTATCGCATGGAATGTTTAAACATGGCAAGCGTCATGACACTCGTTTGCTTTATACGAGACATTTCCAACTATTGTTTATGCGAGTGGTTTTCTTTACTCTTACAGACTCCCCCAGATGTCCTTGGCGATATTCAAGTGGTAAAATGAGTTCCTCATAACAATCACTTCTCAATCAACTTCTGTATGTTGAACTGGCTTTATGATCTCGAGGTCGCGATTATGATCTAATTTCTTGCATTGACCGACCAATCAATTGCTTTCATTTCACAAATTTGCACAAAAAATAATTGCTTCTTGTTGCTCCCGTTCATACCCTCAAGGCTGGCGGAAATTTACAGTTTTGCTGTCCGTTACATTCGATCGCTCCAAAAGCAGCAACACAGAGTGCGTACAAACCAAGTATATCTGTTTAGCGATCTTCTCTTCAGGAAGGGCAATCCAGACCCACCTTCAATATGGTGGGTATCATCTGCAGCGCTACCCTTTCAGGGCGTGGTACACTTACGGGCTCTTCAGAACCTCAACAGCTCGTGTGATTAGTTGGTACTCCAGGTGATGACGTCTCTCCTGTGGCTTCTTGGGAAGGTTGGAATGTCTCAGCCGACGATGTCCTCTACTATGGCATCCAAAGCACAAACCCAACTTCTCTTATAATTACCATCGTTCACTTACAGTTGATTCTTCCAGGTTTCATACAATGTCAGTACATGTTTTTCTTAGCTCACAAAACATTACACGAGTCTTCGCATGTTCTTTCTACTGAGCCACCTCGATTTGTCTGAATTTGACTTGGAATTTTTTTGGTTAAGGATTCTCTATATTACTGGAGCAACCAAAGGCTATCACTTTGACTTGACTCTCGGTTTCAGCCACTCATCTAGGTCGCTAAGGTCAACTTATTTGGGCTGTAGCTTTAACTTTTGCCTGCTTCACCTTACTGCAATTTTTGGACGTAGCTTTGCAAACGTCTTCTGCATATTAGTTGCTGGTCTAAAGCCTGCTTCATGAATGTTCTCACAATGTTGCGCTAGTTGTCAAATTGTTTTCATCCTGATCTGCTGATATCTCCAGGAACTTATTGATCAGTGACTTTGAAATTACAGCTGAGTTTCCAAATCGTTCAGTCAGCTTTTCTTACTATTGCACAAAATACTTATCTTTATGACGTTCAGTGGCTAACAAATTTCGCGGCACGCCATATGCATCTGCTCTGATAAACGCTATAAACGTAGCAACTTTGTAATCCGCCTTGATACAATTCCACTCTTTCGATATAACTTGCAATATCATTTTTACCGTCCACATACTCTCCAACTTGACCTACAAGCGCCATCCTCGTCACCAAAATTGTAATATTCTGGTCTTAAACAACAACAAGAAACGAGCATTTGCTAGTCATTATTTTAATGTAACTGCGCATGTGCAAAACCTGCCCTAAGATATAAGCGGTCTGGAACCTAATACTGATTACTATATCCAGATGTTGGATTCAGATTCCGTTACTGTATCATGTGAAACGATTATACAGATAAAGGAGGGCGTTACGAGTCGCCGTCCCCTTGATGGGTATCGCGACAGAGTTGCTGTCTGGCACCTAGTAATAAATAGCCGCACGAGTAGAAATTTGTATAGATAATAGACATATTAAATTCTGCAAGCAAAATACTTCAATGCTGATCGTATTACGTGAGAATTAACTCTGCAAGACATCAACACGACACCGAAAGAACTCAAAACAGAGCGGGATTGTAGCCATAGACAGCTGTTTCGCCCTCTTTGGGGCTCGTCAGTATGGCGTAACAACCAAGGACATTTAAGAAAATAGTCGCCATAGAAGTAAGTGAACTGTATGTTGCCTTCGTTTTGTTAGTTTAGTCTTTCTTCGTTACCTTTTAAACAGAGTTGAAGTAACTTAAATTGAGTTTGTTTCAAGAACCACGTGACTTCGCCTGTATAAACGTTTAGCTTTTATCGGCATTTATGCCGCTTTTTCTAGTTTCATTTATCAATTATTTGATTACACTTATTGAATATATTTGTTCAATTTGATTTCAGATCGAATGAAATTATTCAATTGCGAGTTATTCTTCGGATTGGATTCTTCGTTTTCTAATGAAACACTCAGTTGAAAGCAGTTTCAACCCTTCAAGCTTGTCCTCACATGACATGACTCCTTTTGCATTTGCTGTGTTACTGTTTTGAGCCCGAAGTCGGGTGGGGGAAGGCAGGGGGTGGGAGGGTACTTCCTTATAAGAGGCTAATGGGGATGTGCCGCTGGATGGGGTCCCATTTTCACGACTGGATTGACTATAATGGGGTCGCACATTTTCGGAGTTTTGGGGGTAAGACAGTCCTCCCTATTTATGGTTAGCAAACGTACCAGAATGTTTGTACTGCAGATGAAAAGTAAAGTGTTCTTCATTCAATCGAAAAAATGGGTCAATTCATAAAAATAGAAAGCAACTAAGTTAGGATCGCGAAAATTACACATTTGCCCAAAAGTGACTAAGATGGGCTCTATAATTGGCCACAGAAAAGACTATAATGGGGTAGGGGCTCTGAGATGCCAGCAGCATATACCCAGCAAACATTTTCCTAAGTACATCCCCCTCCCCGGGGTTTTGAGCGGTTATTTTCTTGCTTCACTCAATTTGGTGGGGTTTTTCACTTTTTGAATTCAATGATAAATTTCGTGACACAAGACCTTTAGATATCACAAGAGTATCAGTACCTTCTTCTGGAGGATATACTTTCAACTGGATAATTGAAGACCTGGAAAAGCTGGGGTCGTTATTCTCGAAGAGCCACTCACATTTATACTTTCCTTCGTCTGCATCAGTAACGTTAACAATGGTGAGAATGAAATCTTTTTTGCATTTGGTGTTGGTTGTCCTTTCTTGTATATCATACTTTTCACCAGATTTTAATTTCACTGAGTTGTTGTTAAAATACCACCGTAAAGAATTGTCCAAACAGTCGCTTGGCCTAACAGATACTAAGCACTTTAAACTGACATTGAAGTAGGCTGTCACCGAAACCACGGGAGAAGAAATCTGCGGAGCTTTAGACTGTAAACCTGTATCAGATGATAAGAAGACAAAACGAGCAAATATTATTTGAAAATCGTTACCATTTTTTTGTGCAACCGTAGGGGGTAACATTCTTACTCTTACCCTCCCCTCCTGTGTATTTGTGACAATATATGGGGCATCACAACGCTTTAGAGTTTTTACGTGTTGATTTTGTTTATCCCAATGGTTTCCTCCTTTGCGACTTGTTTCGTCACGCAATCTTTAGAGGCGCTCTAACGATCGGTTGATAGGATGAACCCCACTTCTGTTACCTCCCACCAATATGGCCTGTGCTACTAAGGGTTGATTTCAATAGCTAAACGGCGTCTCGTTTTCTCTTTTTAACAACCACACAACAGTTTACATTGGAATCTCGATATATAATAACGAACAGGTGAACGAAGACCCAAAGGACTGGCAAAATACCCTCACTATAAAGAGGTTTTGTTATATCGAGGTTCCTTTTATTTATTGTACAGTCAAACCCCTCTCCAGTCTGGAAACCCGCTCAATACAGACATCTCATTGTTACGGACAGTTGGCTTTGTCCCTGGGGAAAGAAAGCCCTTTCATTTTCAACCCGATTAATAAGGTCACCCCGTTAATACGGACTCTTTCTTAGTACGGCCCCTTGAGTGTCGGGATTTACGGGGTTTGACTGTATTATTTCTGGGGTGGAGAGTATCGCTTACTATTAAGAATTGAATCATTGGATAATGCAATTCTAGTGCTCTGATTGGCTTAGACATCATGGTATATGAGCCGTACGTTATACCATGCTCTTCAAATATGGTAACTGTACGCGTCTGCTAAAAATCGGTTGGTTTACAAATAAGTCGGGAAGAATTCTCGATATTTTGTGGGCGTTTTTAATAGAATAATTATTCCACTCGCGCTTGTTGGATATGACATGATTATAGCCAACTCGGTGCTACGCGCCTCGTTGGTTACCTACCATCTCATATCTAACGTACACTCGTGGAATAAGTGGAATAATTGTTAATTATACCGAAGACTTCGTTATATAGAGGTTCTACTGAATTTCAGGTGAGAGCACTCCCCTCTCATTAATGACTGTCCTCTGCTTGATTCCTCAGGCAACATCATATGTGGCCGGCCGGGTTGAGTTTTGTTGCTTCTTATCCTTATTCCGCCATCGCCGCCAAAACAATACATCACTCCCACGTTAATCCCGCCAGCTGCGCGGGGTAAATTTGAGCCAGAATGGCAGACAAAGAACCACTTTGTGGATGAGCTAACGCCACTAAATCATTATTTTTACTTATCCCTTGTGACCCGAGGGGTAAACAAATAAAACTTCCAGCGTCCATTTAGTCTGAATAGAAGAGGAAGGTGGCAAGAAATTGTCAGTTACATTTTTTTTTAATTCATTTTGGAATAAGTTAATCTGTTATTTGAAACATGAAACACCCAATATTTAATTACGTCTAAATCAAGAGACAATGAGCTGTCCCTCTTAGTCTAAATGGGATACCTTCCATTGCTTACAGGAGAAACATGATATTATGTTTTTATGAACCTGCTGCAAAGGAGGTAGTTTTGCGCATCCGTAATATTAGAAATAAGAAATTAAATGACTCACAGCGATAATGCAGGTCAATATACCCTGATATTTTAGTCGACCAGCCGGTAATGTTGTTCATTCCAGTGCATTTATAAGCCCCTGCGTGTTTTTCTTGGATATCAGGATTACGGAGAAGGGAAGTTAAGGTATCCTCTCGATCCAGCTGCTCTGAGATGTAAAAACCTTCAGATCCGTTGATGATTTGTTTTTTGCCTGGATTGTACCAAACTACACGAGGACGAGGCCACCCCTTGAAGGAACACTTCAGTTCCATTTCTCTCGTATTAGGATAGTAATCCACGGGAGAACTTGTCTTATCTTCTTTCTGAACTAGAACTGAGGAGGAATTCTTCGTCTTAATTTCAAAGTTCGTAAGTCATGCACCCAGTCATTTAAACTAGGGAGCTTAATTAAATGACCAACTCGAAAGCCAAAGCTCCTCTGGCCACTGCCCACATTTCACCTTTGATCAGGATTTATGTAATTTGCTGGTTTTCTTCTTCTTGTTTTTGTAATATATTTGTAATTTTTATAGCAACCTCTTGATTTAGTGGAAAAAAATATCAAAATCTGAAATGTAAAAATCTGAACCACCACGACGTAAACGTCAAACACAGTTGGTTTGAACACGAAAACAGCAGTTGCTGCACGTGCGTCAAGCTTCTTAGTACATTTCTGTGACGTTCACTCCAGGACTATGAAGTGAAACCTCCTAAACAAGGAATGCGACGTTTTATAGAGAAAGTGAACATACGACGACAAATTCTCCTTTTTCTTTCTGCAAACTCGGTGCTACGCGCCTCGTTGGCTCCCTACCATCTCATATCCAACGCACACTGGTGGAATAATTGTTAATTATACCGAGGAGTTCGTTATATAGAGGTTCTACTGTATTTCAGGTGGGAACACTCCCCTCTCATTAATGACTGTCCTCTGCTTGATTCCTCAGGCAACTTCATATGTGGTCGGCCTGGTTTTTAGTTTTGTTGCTTCATACCCTTATTCCGCCATCGCCGCCAAAAAAATACATCACTCCTACGTTAATCCCGCCAGCTAGGCAGGGTAAATTTGAGCCAGAATGGCAGACAAGGAACCACTATGTGGATGAGCTAGCGCCGTTAGTTATTTTATTTATTTATTTACTTAGGACCTCTTCATATGAGCCCGGTTGACCGGGCTGGCCCGGTTTCCGAGATCTCGCCTCACCTCTAAATCCTTTGTAAAATTTTCCATGTGTTCATATGAGAGGGCGGGCTGGCTCGGTTTCCGAGATCTCGGTTTTTCCAACCGAGATCTCGGTAAGCGGGCTGGAAATTTTGCCATATGAACACTTCATCCCGGTTACCGGGATGAACGGCGGGATGAATTCTGGCGGTCCGGATGGCATCGTCTTGCATTGCCTGCTGTATTTTCCACATCATAAGCATCCCATTTAACTGCAGTGATACAGCTTTAAGAGTTACCGATGCTAAGATAGGCCCAAAAGTTAAAATTTTTGTGTTTCGCTATGTTTGCTTTGTTTCCTAAATTTGGCGCCAGAACTCGTACCCAGGATCTTTGACCTTTTCTCATCTGGGAAACCGGGCTGACATTTCTCATATGTACCCAAAGCAAAATTCATCCCGGTAACCGAGCCAGCCCGGTCAACCGGGCTCATATGAAGAGGCCCTTATTTAGTTATCCCTTGTGACCCGAGGGATAAACAAATAAAAATTCCAGCGTCCAATTGGTCTGAATGGAAAGAGAAAGGGGGGCAAGAAATTTTTGAGTTATATTGATTTCTTTTAAGTTTAGCTGGGAATAACTTTATTACTTCGGCGGATAGCGAAGTAAAGGATTCGGGACGCTCAGGAATGCATCAAAGTTACCATTTTTTGACAAGATTGGGCATGCAAAGTCTGTAGGTTTTCGGTTTTATTCGGCTATTTGACGAAGTGAGAGCCGAATTAGTTCGAGATATCTCGAGATCACTTTGATTTCTTTGATTTATACTTTAACTTTTTCGAGGAAGAAAGAATTATTATATTGACTTCCCCGGGGTTTGAACCGACTCACCTGTGTGACCCGTCAGATCAGAGGAGACTCTAAGTTGAGGGATTAGCCGACTGCGCTACTGCGACCCAAGGTAGTTCGGGATATGAAAAATAGTTATGAAATTATGCACTAGTTTCGGGACAAGATTGGGCGTGCAAGTTCGCGACTTTTTCGGCTTGTTCCGGCTATTTGACGGAATGAAACCGGACTACTTTGTGATATCTTTAGATCACTTCGAGTTTAGTCTTTTAATTTACTCCAGGAATAAATAGAGGATATTACGTGGCCGCACAGAGACACGAAATTTCTCTTTGAGTGTTGAAAAACATTTCACGAGTGAGCCCTCCTTTCGAACTGCTTTATGATGAATTTAAAGTCACAAAATGCTGCACAAAGACATTTTGTCTGTGTTGAGTGTTACGTAGTAAAATTGCTTTCATGCATTGCGTGACTTTCTCAAACGCTCTCTACTTTTTTGGATTATTCATGAATAATTAATTAGGGCATGTTTACATTTCAGCATGAGTCAGCGGATTTGCATCAGTTAGTAAAATCATAAAATATGTCGAAAAGCTACTACTATTCGCCCGTTTAGTATTTTCTAGAACCTCATGTCAAACGGTATACAAGTTCCAAGCGAGGTCTTTTGACGAACTAAGTTTTTTTCCCACGAGCTGGACTGCTGTGTTTAGTCAAGTGTGACGAAGGCCGATTTTCAAGTTCTGTGTTTACAAGTTGGCGGAAGCCGTAAGATATCTGAAGTTCAAGTGAGAGTTTGTTATTATTGGTAGAAGCTGTTTAGTTGGACTTAAGTTCAAGTCAAGTTTTTGTTGGCGGATGCTGTGTTTTAAAGCTCTGAAAAGGCTATGATCGTTTGGCATTAAACTTCCTTGTGTTAATCGGCCATTCCTGTGTGTTGATAGTCAGTGAATAATTATATCCTCAAAGCATTCGAACTCGTAACAGCCAATTCCATGCTCAACGTAATTGACTCCTTACCCATGCCTTACATATCTTTAATGAGTACATGAGACCGATATGCTGTTTTTGAATCCTGATGTGACTAAGAAAAATAGAGAATTCTTTTTTCACTGTTCGTTTTGTTAGACTTGTTATTCACCGCCAGTAACCTCATATTTGACTTAGGTCTAAACGTTTAGATCCAAGTCAAATTTAGAAGGATATGTATGGGGTCATCAGAGCATAACTGGGCTAATATCTCAGAGACAAATTGTCCCGAAATGCTAGTTTTTGGCAAGTAGGCCTCTTGGATGTTGCTCTTTTCAGAATATCCTGACAAATGTCATAATTTCACAAATTAACACCTTACTCTTACCATATTTCATTTCTTACTATTCCACCGTATTTACAATTAATCAGTTCCACAACCACGACGCCGAAGTGTACGCTCCGTAGCGTCTTGTCTGTTATTTAAAACATGAAGCACCCAATATTTAATTCCGTCTAAATCAAGAGAGAATTAACTGTCCCTCTTAGTCTAAATGGGATACTTTCCATTGCTTACAGGGCAAACACGGTAATACCTTTTTATGCTGAACCTGATACAAAGGAGGTACTGTTAATTGAGGTGGTTTTGTGCATCCGCGTGTATAAGAAGAATTCAAATAAGAAATTAAATGACTCACCGCCATAAATCAGGTCAATTATCCCTGATTTTTCAGTCGACCAGCCGGTAATGTTGTTCATTCCAGTGCATTTATAAGTCCCTGCTTGATTTTCTTGGATATTAGGGTTACGGAGAAGGGAAGTTAAGGTATCCTCTCGATCCAGCTGCTCTGAGATGTAAAAACCTTCAGATCCGTTGATGATTCGTTTGTTTTTTGGATTGGACCAAACTACACGAGGATGAGGCCATCCCTTGAAGGTACACTTCAGTTCCATTTGTTTTGTGTCAGAATAGAAGTCAACGGGAGAACTTGTCTTCGATACTCTCTTAACTGGAACTGAGAAGGAATTCTTCGTCTTAATTTCAAAGCTCATAAGTCATGCACCCAGTCATTTAAACATTGTAGGGAGCTTAAGTGACCAACTCGAAAGCCTAAGCTCCTTTGGCCACTGCGCACATTTCACCTTTGATCAAGATTTATGTAATTTTCTGGTTTTCTTCTTCTTGTTTTTGTAATACATTTGTAATTTTTATAGCAACCTCTTGAATTAGTGCAAAAAAATATCAAAATCTGAAAAGTGAAAATCTGAACCACCACGACGTCAAAAAACAATTGGTTTTAACATGAAAACAACAGTTGCTGCACGTGCGTCAAGCTTCTTAGTACATTTCTTTGACGTTCACTCCAGGACTACGCCCTTGGGTATTTTTTGGGTGGGTATGTGCCGCCCGGGACACCAAATTGGCACCCCGTTCTAAAAAAAATTTCCCCTAAAATTGATATCCCGTTCTATAAATGGGCCAATTTTTTATACACCGTTCTAGAATTCGCTCTAAGACTGATACCCCGTTCTAGAAATGGGCCATTTTTTTATACTTCGTTCTAGGGTGCAACAAGAGTATAACAGTTTGCTTGTTAACGCATTGAACCGTATTTTTAAAAGCAATCTGTCCTTGAATAATTTCAAATGGCTGCTTACAAAACTGGAGCTTTCGTGCGTTCGAAATATTATACCCCGTTCTAGAAAACGTCTCTGAAATGGATACCCCGTTCTAAACCAGGAGCTTCAAAATCACGGCCCCGTTGGGCGGCACATACCCGTATAGATAATGTATGGGAGTACCCCCCCCGCCCCCCGGGCGTTGACTGCAAGACTATGAAGTGAAACCTCCTAATCAAGGAATAGGACGTTTTATAGAGAAAGTGAACATACGACGACAAATTCTCCTTTTTCTTTCTGAACCTGGATAAAGTCCTTAAGAATTCACCTGCAAGAGGAATCGTCTACATTTGACAAATTCTGCAAATTTAGCAGCTCCAAATAGACGCGATAGCATTTTGAAATGAGGCAAATTTAATTTTTTAGCGACATTTTCACTGCCGTCGTTGTCGTTGCTTAGCTCGCGATTTTTGAGGTAACTACATTCATCTCTCTTACCGACACCTTTCATGTTTTACTCCAAACCATGCCTTCTTCATTTTAAATAGGCTCTTTACAGTAAGTCACTTTTTGTGACACAAACGTGCCATGCTGGATAACGAGGCCCTACGCACTGAGTCAAGCCAAACAAAGAGCTAACATCATTTAAAATGATTCCTCTGTTTATTGTTTGCCATGTCCCTTTGCTTTGCTTGCCTTCCAGCATGGCATGAGCAACTAGAGTTTCGCGGTGAACCATGTTGAAGTGAGGTGATTCAGCTGGCTATAACTTCAACCGTTTTTACGATCAATCCAACCGTAAAAATTGCCTCTGCTGAGCTTGAATCTGCTTAAACCTGTTACGAGGCATTCATAGGATTCGATATAATCCATTTAAAAAATAAGACACAAAAAAACTGATGGGCGCATTATGATATTTTCCTCCCCATCAATGTAATACAGACAGGGCAAACGAAGAACATACTCACTGGCGTATTTTATAGAAAAACATTCACGTGGCTGACTTCTGTTCTTTGAATCGATGTGTTGTACGAACAGACCGGCGTCACTGCTGGCATTGAGGTGTTTTTCAAGGTGCTGCCAGGTCATATCTTGTACTTCTCCCCCATTCTTAATCGAGCAGTTCAAAGTCACTTTAGAGTGTTTGGGCGTTACTGTTATCGTCTGTAAAGGCGGTTGGCATTTCTGTGCACTTATTTCACAGTCTAGGTTCCCTGTGGTTGACACATCTATCGCGTAAAAAAGGAAAGAATAAAAAGGGAAGTTCTTTATTTCATCAAACATTAGCAATTTAGGCTTCTGGGAAACTGCCCACCTACCCCTCCCTTAAGCCCTCATTTTGCCCTAAGCGAGAAGTAAGTGTTAATGTTAGCTTAGGGGAGGGGTAGGTGGGCAGTTTTCCAGAAGCCTAAATTGATCCAAACTTTCATTAACCAACACAAACCTCTTCATGAACTCTTGACAAACCTACTACAGGGCACCCAACCAAGGTTTCCTCCTAAATACCTTGAAAACATTTTTTAGGCTATCCAGAATACTTTTACATCTCTAGAAATGCAGTAACTCTTGGCAAACCTACTATCCGAGTGAAAGTCACTATCCCAGACCATGTAATATGTTTTTGGGCAGGTTATTGATCTTTGTTAAAGTAATGGGCTTGTCAAAAGATAGCTTTGCAATGGCTGATTTGACACTCAGTCTTATCAGCAAATGATCGGAATAATTAATCCTACTGATGGTTGAAAATAAGCAATGATTATTATATTAAAAGTTAATATTTGAAATATTTAATTTAAAAAGGAATCAATAATTAAATTCAAGTAGCTTTTGCAATAATGTAATACTTTGTTATAGTTTGTAGTTTTGTTTATAGTTTACAGTTTTTCGTCATGATCAGTAATAAACATTAATGAATTATTTGGTTTCCTTAATTTCCGAGGCATCATACACGGATGGTGTTTTAGTCAAGGCAAGAATTCACGAAACAACAAGGAATTAGCTTCTGGATTGAAAACAAAATTATTTGCGCCTATGAACTCTCCACTAAAAAATCGTGAACCATCACATTCCTTTGATCACACATAATGTACATTTAGCCGAATTTTTGAAAACTTTCCTCAGAAAGGCCCAGAATATCCCCAGCGGTGAGAATTTTCATAGGAGACTTGCCGTCTTGGTTGGTCTCATCGTCAAGTTCAGACCCTGAGCTAACTTCCTAAGGGGTGTGAACAGGCCTCCATATCTATCCCTAGGTGGAGCGTGTGCTGCAAAGTGAGTGTGATAGCGATTTCTGTGTCGGAGTGACGCTACTCCGCCCCGATGTTGACCGCTCCAGAAAATACCATAACATACCATAATGCTCTTTGTTTGTCAACCCAAAATTTTAAATAAGCATTGTCTTCAGTTTCTCTTGGGAGTTAAAATGGCCCCAAGAGAAACTGAAAACAATGCTTATGCAAAATTTTGGGGTGACAAACAAAAAGCATTATGGTATGTTAGCGGAGCTCCACTCGCGCGCGAAGCGCGCGCGTGGGCGGAGCCCCATAGCTTAGTAAATCTACCCATCCCAGAAAATTTGGTAATCACGTGACCGTACACCGACCACCGACCGCCGACCACCCACCGCCGACCGCCGACCGCCGACCGCCGACCGACCGTCCGTCCGCACCACAGGACAATCAATGTTTACTCTCACACTTTTAGCTAGTTTGGGAGCCTAAGAGAAAACTAATTGCACATCAATGTTGTGATCAATTGACAGCTGTCAAAACAGGGCATCCGCTGACCAGTATCACAAGACCGTAGCGCGGGCTCAATTGTCGACCCATCGAGGTCGAGTTATGCGCTGACAAATTACCAGTTTGAAATGATCGCAGGCTCAAGTCTATTTTTCCAAGGATTCATATCAAATATGTTGTGTTTATGTCACTATGTCCCCGCGCTATTAGGATTTTGATTTCAAACTGAAGCGAAAATTCAGCCAGTTTTTTTAAAAGTACAGGCGGGGAAGACCTTATCTTACCATGGTCACGCGTTGGTCACGCTCTACGTCCAATTTTTATACTCTGATTGGTCAAAATTTGACAGGTGAGTTCATGCGAAAAAATTATGCAGCATCTTGAAAATTGTTTACTTTGACAGCTGAAGCTGAAGAGTTTTGTGTCAACTTGTGATGTTTTTAACTGTCTTTTTCTTCTGGATGTACAAAATGAAATACAGCTGCTATCAAGAGTCTTCTGTTATTCATGGCTGGTTTGTTTACTGGGTTTTTGGTTGAGAAACGCGTCGCTTGTCAAAATTTGGTAATTCGATTTCGGATGGCATCGTTTTCGTTTTTCACCTTGCTTAATGCGTAAGAGGGTTTAAAAGTCTCAAGCAACTGTGGCCTTCCTTGATAGCTTTCAGGAACTGAATCTCGAATGGTAAGCCTGAGTAACTATTGTATTTGATGTTTGTTTTTGTTATATCTAATTTCATGAAGTCTTGCACAGTTCACGCTGACAGTTTATGCGGCAAGTTTATGCACGTTTGTAGCCGTAGTTTGAGTCAATGATCTGACCTAGTATCAGGTTTGAACGGTTTGATATAAGCTTACAGAACTTTAAAAAGCCTTCAGATATATTTGCTCACCACAGATAGAAAGAAAACGTTCCGAAGAATATTTAGTTATAAAATTGGCTGTAGAAAGAAAACTTTGAGCCATTTTCTTGCTTCGAGGAGTTCACCTTGGAAAACAGTAAACACCCGCGCCGGGAAGCCGGCTTATAAAGCTTCACGCCAAGACTCAGGATTTTTAGAGACACTTTAATACTTGTCTTCATGAATGAAAATTGTTATCTCTGTAAATGTTTCACCGAATTATATTTCTTTTTTTGATTGTTAGTAGTCTCTCTTGCAATTTTAATCGCTTGTCTGTGCCATTTGTTTTCATCGTTCATGAACATCGCTTGCAGGAGTACTCAAAAATGTCGCGCGTGTCAAAACGTGTCAAACGCTTTATAAGATTACACATCGTTATAACTGAAACCATTAAATAACAAAAAAAATAATAATAAATTCGCTATTACGTTGAAGCTTAACACTATTAAAGTTCATTCAAACACTCGACCACACAGACAGCTCGCACTATAGAAACGAGAACCGGCTGGCCATATGGGTGATTTTGGAAATTTCTGAACGGTTTCGCTTTACGATTGATCGCCCTGAATATTGACTAAGTGCAATTTGTCCTGAAAAATTGTGAAATACTGCATTATGTCCGAGGTCTGTATGATAAATAGTACTGTTTCACCTCAAATGTGATGCATAAAAATTATAAAAGGTTGGTTTAAACACCCCCAGATTTGTTGGCAAGAATTTGTAAAGTAAACCTGTCGAACGCAAAAAAATTTCGGCGTGATTTGTTTTCCAAGAATTTGTTTTCGAGGCCTAATCTACTGTGATCTTGAATGTGATCGAAGATGTTTGCTATTTTTTGGGTGTACATATAAGGTTATCAATTCGATGTAAGATGTTTCACTCTAAAATAACTTAGCCTTTCCCTCAAAAGTCACATGAATGTGCCCTTAAGTGAAATGATTTGAGGATTAAAAGTTTATTGTTTGATTTAAATTATAAATTTCTTAATTGGAGCTTCGCTTTTAGCCCTGGCTAAATCTATGTATTATGGTATTTTCTGGAGTGGTCAATTGAAAGTGGATTGTGACATTTTGGACAGGTTCCTGTCAGTCTCGATCTTCGTCGCAGTGTGAACAGGGTTCACAGTAGAGAGGCACGTATAATCTACAATTTACCTAAGGATATGGCTTCGGAGGACGTGCTCAGTTCAGTGGCCCACCTTTTCTTTTTATTATAAGTTAGATGTTCTTAGACTTTTTTATAGGGCGCATAGCAAATCCTTACCTGATATAATCTATGAGAATATTGGCCAAAATCGAGTAAGCACTTTCTTAATTCGAGACCAGAACCGTCTTCTCGCACCAATGTACGAGTCAAATGCAAGATACATGAAAGATTCTCTCTCATATAGAGGTGCTTCGTTATGGAACTTTATTAGCATCTGCGACCCTGAATTTTAATCAGCTCAGGAAGCGTGTCAGCGCTGAGGATTATTTTATAGATTTCAAGGTTGAATGTTCGTCTACATCTGCATGCTATAAGATGCAAACAACAGAATTTTATATATTACTGATCATTGTGTCCCTGTAATATATAATAATCATAGATTTAGCCAGGGCCAAAAGCAAAGCTCCCATTAATAAATTTATAATTTAAATCAAACAATAAACTTGTATTCCACAAATCAGTTAACTTAATTAAGGGCACATTCACATGACTTTTGAGGGAAAGGCTAAATGATTTTAGAGTGAAACAAATCTAGTATCGAGTTGATAGCCTTATATGTACACCCAAAAAATAGTCTTCGGTGATATTTAAGAGGAATAATGGCTCTTGATCACAGTAGATTAAGCTTGGAAAGCAAATTCTTGGAAAACAAATCAGGCCGAATTTTTTGCGTTCCACAAGTTTACCCTACAAACTCTTGCCAACAAATCTGGGTGTGTGCAAACCAACCTTTTATACTACGTACTATGAGGCGCTGTTTTTATCATACAGACCTCGTACAAAATGCAGTAGTTCACAATTTTTCAAGACAAATTGCATCATTCAATATTCAGGACCATCAAATCACGCGTGGACCTTTAGCGAAACCGTTCAAAAAATTTCCAAAATCGCCTATACGGCCAGCTGGTGCCATAGGTGTACGGGCCGGGGGCGAGGGGGGTTGCAGCGCCCCCAAATTTTGGGCAACTCAGTTTTTTTGGGCAGCAAGAGAAAATTTGGGCAAAGCCAGGTTTTAAAGACGTTTCCATGTTTTTTTTATTATTATTATTTTGAAGAGATAAATATTTTATATTTTAATCTAACAAAAATCCTGACGTCGACGTAATCATCCAGTTACATTCTCTCGAGACATTGGTTGCCTAGCACGTGATGAGTTTCTGGTTATTAAGAAAGGGTATCATACGTTGATTTACATATTTATAGTTTTTTACTGTTGAGCATTGTACTGCACTGCACTAACTGGAATGGGCTCTTTCCAGTCGTGAATTGATTAGAATAAACTCCCGCATATCTTTCTAGAATCATCTTCTGCTCGTAGAATAGTGTATGGCAGATAGCATCAGCAATGGGTCTGAAAATGAAGAAGTGGCTGACTAGTTCTCAGTTCGATAACGGCCAAACATCAAGATTTTCCTTTTTTACCCTATTTCTAACGATAAAAACTTCATTCCAAAATATCTCAATAACACTCTCACAGTTTCCGTTTTAACTTCACGAACGTCGAGGTGACTACTTGAGGAAAAAGCTTCCGTGAACGATTTTGTAAGAACAGTTCCCTGTGCCGAGAAATATTACTGCAAGTAATATAGGCAATGGCCGCGTCATTTCGTTGCTATGACAACTCCGATGTCATTGCATTCCTGATCATGACAAATTTTCATCTCTATCTAATAAAACTGGTGGCAATTTTCCAAATGTTTGTCTATGGCGACGTAGTTATGCTCAGAATTGGGAGGTATTGACCCTGAAAAACTGTTACAGTATCGAGCCACCTTCATTTGCCAGTGCGGCCTATGTTGTTGCATCGTATGACCCTCGTTTCTTTTCGACTGTACATTTCGTAAAAATTCGGGCAACTTGCGAGAATTTTTTGGGCAAATGGTTTACCGCCCTCCCTGGCAAAAAATTTCCCGTACGCCTATGGCTGGTTCTAACTTTCGACAAGCGCCAAATTTGCAAGGAAATTTTAAAAGAGTTACGCTTCCACATGATAAAGGATTTATTGTGTTTATTTTTTATTAATGGTTTTATAACGATGTGTAATCTTAAAAAGCGTTTGATACGCGCGGCATTTTGAGTACTCCGACAAGCGATGTTCATGAACGAATGAAAACAAACGGCAAAGCGATGAAAATTGCACTTTTGAGACTACTAACAATCAATCAAGAAATATAATTAGGTAGAACATTTACTGAGAGACAACAATTTTCATTTACGAAAACAAATGAGTATTTAAGTGTCTCTAAGAATCCTGAGTCTTAAAGGTTAAAGATTAAGTGTATGTTTTAAGCCGCCGGCTTCCCGGTGTTTGCTGTTTTCAAAGATGAACTCGCGATAAGAAAATCGCTCAAAGCGTTTTTTCTGCAGCCAAAATTATAACTAAATATTCTTCGGAAAGTTTTTTCTTTCTATTCGCGGTGAAATATCGACTAAAGGCTTTTTAAAGTTCTGTATCAAACCTATGGCAGATTAGTGTCTCAACTCTTAATACAAACGTGCATGAACTAGCTTCATAAACTGCGCTCGACTTCATGAAATTAGATATAAATACAATAATTACTCAGGCTTACCATATTTCGAGATGCAGCTCCTGCAAGCTATCAAGTAAGGCCAGGATCGCTTGAGCCTTTATAATTCTCTCACGCATCCAGCAAGGTGAAAAACAAAAACAATGCCTTCCGACTTTGACAAGTTGCGCATTTCTCAACTAAAAATACAATAAACAAACCAGCCATGAATAACAGAAGACTCTTGATAGCAGCTGTATTTCATTTTGTACATCCAGTGGAAAAAGACAGTTAAAAACATCACAAGTTGACACAAAACTCCGTCAAAGTAAACAAGTCGCAATATGCTGCATAAATTTTCCCCATGAACTCACCTGTCCAATTTTTACCAATCATAGCATAAAAATTGGACGTGAAGCGCGAGCGTGACCAACGTGTGACTATGGTGAGAAAAGTGAAAAGCATCTGTCTTCCCTGCTTGCATTTTTAAGTAATTGGCTGAATTTTCGCGTCCGAGGTCAGTTTGAAATCAAAATGTTAATAGTGCTGGGCCATAGTGACATAAACACAACATATTTCATACAAATTCAAAAAATGAGCCTGCGATCATTTGAAAACTAGTAACTCGTCAGCAAATAACTACAAAAAAATACTCGACCTGGATGGGTCGACACCTAAGCCCGCGATACGGTCAGGTGATACTGGTCAGCGGATACCTTGTTTTGACAGCTGTCAATTGATCACAACATTGATGTGCAATCAGTGGGCTCCCAAAGAAGGAGAATGTGAGAGTAAACATTGGTAAGCCTGCGGTGCGGACGGACGGTCTCTCTGGTGGGCGGGCGGTCAGTCGGTGTACGGTCACGTGATTACCAAATTTTCTCAGATGGGTAGATTACTTCATTTTCTGACCCATGGTGCTCCGCTAGTGCGCTTCGCGCGCGAGAGCTCCGCTACAATTTGTATATGTTTTCATGTAGATTAGGTTACTTTAATTCTTACGACCCCACAAGCTTTTATAGATTTAAATTTTATCGTGTTTAAATAAAGATTATGTATAAATGTATGTAACAGGTGTTGGGACCGTAGCAAAAAAATATGAGAAGAGGCGAGGTGAATATTCCGAGTGAGGATTGGGATTTAGTGTACCAAACTCTCTCGGCCAACCGCTCCAGCACGATGTTCGATATGTCTGAGAGCGACTTGTTCCAGCTCCGTGCAGCTCCCATTTATACTATGCCAGATACTCCATTTTTATACCTATCCGGTATAGTGACGACAGAACCTTGCCCTTTTTCCTCACTAGCAAAGTCTCCGTTGGAGTTCCCACCGAAATCGTCAATGACTTCCTTGTTAACTGATGTTGAATGAGGTGGATATAGGCAGTAGATATTTTTTTGACTTGCTATACAAATTGTATTGTTGATATTTGTTTTGTTGTTCTGATCATTTTTAACGAATCGCAGGTGAATTGAGCCTAACATGCAACGAGCAATGCCACGTCGAGGCTGTAATATTACATTCTACATTCGTGCCTACATTTTAGCGCGTTGGGAAGTTGATTAGTCCAACCGGTTCCACACTAAAGAAAACAAACTAACAAATCAACAAAGAAGCAAAATACAACCACCAAAATAAAAAGCTACAAAAGAAACCAAACAAACAAATAACTAAAACAAAAAAACAGTGAATGACCTTCCGGAATATAATCAGCTATATAGTATATAGTGATTTTGTAAGCGAGAAATTTATTGCCAATCGAATTTTCCTGCCATTTAGGAGGTCAATCGCCCGTGAATCTTTCTTCTCTATCAACTGGCCCCCCGGTTTATATAAACGCCTCAAAAATACAAAAACAAAACAGGCTGTTAATACCCACAACCCGATTTAACCGGATAAATTCTGAAAGCAAACTGGTCAACTCTCCGCTTTTCGGAAAAAGATTCGATAAATGTAAAGATTTATCCTTTCCTGGAAGAAATTATTTAGTCCAAATATTGGGAGATTAACGATTTGTAAGAAAATGTTTTAGTCCCTTTTGTTTATGATCGATTCTTGTTACCGGACAGGTCGTTTTCAGCTACCTCTATACATGCAAATGCAACGAAAAATAATCAGAAAATGACTAATTTTTCTGTTTACTTTCGTGACGTCAACAGTCTATGTTCACTTTGCAAACACAGACCCGTTTATCACCCGTTGTGTCCATCTTCGACAGCTGAAAAATAACCCGCCTTGTTTTCTTCTTGATGCTTGCTGGGGAGCTTACATTAAGTTTTATTTAAGCTTTTTAAAACATTGTGACATGACGCAGAGATGTCCTGCCTCTTGTTACTTGTGAAACCGGTCATGTTGAAACGCAGACCATGCAGACTGCAGACTGTGCAGACCGTGCAGACTGTGCAGACTGAGTGTTATTTTTTTTACTTGTACATTAATTTTCTAGTAAAATTTTACTATAGTTTCCTGCTTCCTCTCATTATATAATTATGTACACTGGGCATCACCACCATATGTGCACTGATGTGTACCGGCAAGGGTCATCAGTAGGAAATGAGAAAATCACGGGCTCATGTTTACCGGCAGATGTAAAAGCAGTTTCGCTTGCTTTTAGCTCCGCCGCTTTCACACAGGAGTGAGCACGATGGAGGAAGGTAAGCTGTTTCTTTCTATAACTGTATTATATTGCCACGATTATTTATTTTCTTAGTAGAAGAAGCTTTTTCAGGTTAAGTGACTTAAAATAAAACCCTTTTCGGCTTCCTACAACGGCTACGAGAGAGACATTTCCTGAATTTCCTTGATTGTTGATGATCGTCTTTGGTTTCACTCTGTAATTCAAACCGATGACTTGCTATCATTTCTTCAAATCTCACAGTAGTAGAGCTTCAGCAAAGATAAGCCCCGTTGGTGCCTTCCCTTGCCTTCCGTATGCCTTCCCTTAATTGATATGCATAAGCCTATGACGTCACCTCGGAAAGAAGTGTCTTCCTGCATACTAATTTGGATTAGGTTTACTAATGAGCGTCACTCTACTACAATAGGAACAATAGGCTTGCCTAGACTTGCCCGTGAAGTAACTTGAGCTCGGTTTTCGGACAGTCTATTAAAAGGAAAATAGGAATAAGAGAAGCGATCACCTAGCAACGCGAGAAACGGCTTCCTATATCTTATTTAGTGCTAAAACTCAGATATATAAACAAAACACATGTGCACAAAGTGGAGTTGAAAAGTCTTTGTTTCCGTTTAGTTTATGTCTTCTTATTGAGCTCTAAAACTCGGATATATATAAACAAAATACACAAAGTAGAACTGAAAACTCTATTTCAATTTTGTCTGACGTTTTCTCCGTTCTATCTCGAGGAAATGAAAAACTATTAAAGTCTTGTAATTTCACGCACTGTTAGTCAGTTAATTATGCGAGTTC